>CABHPQ010161484.1:0-26765 GCA_902168405.1 Peromyscus aztecus | reverse complement strand
GTATAAGGTTACTTGTGTGAATATTTTCAGAGCTGACCACTTGAGTTTGGATAACTAGTGGGTGTGCTCTTCCCTGGGTAAAACAATTTCTCCCACTCTCAGCATTCCTTAGTTGCCTATAGTTCTTTGTGTAGCGTGGAAGCCTTCTGGCTTTTCCCCAGTTCACTTTGGCCAGCCTGTTGTTGTTGTCTTTGTTCAGCTCATGTCATGGCAGTCATGCTGCTAAGACTTTGTGTTTGTACCTTCTGATTTTATTGAGAGACATAATTTCACAGCAAACTTTCTGATCATTTGGCTCTTACAATCTTTCCACCCCAGCTTTCACAATGTTCCTGTGTATATTCTTCATGTATTCCTCCCCAATTCAGCTGTACTGAGTCTGTTTATTTAAAATAAACAGAAACCGAAGCTCATTTTTATAAACTTGGTGCTAATGAGGTTCTAAAATAAGCAAGCACATGAATCCTGTTTAAGTACATTTTTTATTAAGATGGATATGTGTTTAAAATCATCTGGAGGTCACAGGTTTAGCTACTACCATGCCAATGCTGTTTCCCAGGGAGTATATAGGCAGATGTACACTCAGTCAATATTTATTGCTCAGTCATTTATATCTCTTCTCCTCCTTGTATCACCATCATAATTCCTGTTTTGCTGCCCTGTCCTGTAAAGTTAATTAGGAACATACTTGCCTCTGTCCTGTGCTGAATTTTCTACATCAGCACAGGACATTGAACATAGGGAGGTCGAGCTGGTGCCTGCTTGGAGCCTTCACCCCTATGTTCTAGTCTATTTGGTGCTGGAAAGTACTCTACAGGTTATCAAAAGAGAAACCTAGACACCAACCCAGCCACAAAATCTTTGACTTACAATCTGTCCTACTTGCAAGATGTGCTGGAGCAGTGTTGGCTCAGAACTTGTGGGAGGGACCGACCAATGTCTGATTTAACTTGATGCCCATGCCATGAGAGGGAACTCTTGTCCTTTATTACCTGGATGGCAGGAACCAGGGTAGAACCAAAAATGACTGGCAAAAATAAATAAATAAATAAATAAATAAACAAACAGACGAACATTGAAATTATTCCTAATGATATTCTGCTGTACTCATAGGTCAGTGCCTTGTCCAGTAATCACCAGAGAGACTTCCTCTGGTAGCAGATGGGAGTAGGTGGAGAGACCCATAAGCAGACATTATGCAAAAAGAGTCTCTAAGTTGGAGGTCTCCGTTGGGTCTCTCCCCTCGGAGATCAGGAAATCCTGTGGACCAGGGAGCAGAAAGATTGTAGGAGTCAGAGATTACCTAGAGAAAACAGCTCATTGAGTTAACTAAGCAGGGTGTACATGGGCTCACAGAGATGGAAGCAACAAGCGTGAGGTCTGCATGTCTACACCCCATCCTCTTCATATATGTTATGACTGTTAGTTGTGTGTTTTTGTTGGACTCCTAACTGTGAGAGTGGGTTTGTCTCTGACTCTTTTGCCTGATCTTGGGACTCCTTTCCTCCAGTTGAAATGTCTTGTCCAGCTTCATGGTGATGGTGTTTGCCTTGTCTTACTGTGTTTTGTTTCGCCTTATTTGGTTGTTGTCTCTCAGAGGTCTGCTCTCTTTTGAAGGGAGATGAAGGGGGAGTGGATTTGGGGCAAAGGGAGGTAGGGTGAAGCTGGGAGGAGTAGAGGGAGGGGAAATTATGCTTGGGAATGTATTGTATGAGAGAAGAATCTATTTTCTATAATAATAAAAGAAAAACACTATGACTGAAAACAATTCAATTGACTGTCTAAATAACTAAATTCATCTTTGTATCAAAGTGGTTTATGATGGGGAGAAAAGACAAATATATGAGTGTAAAATAGGTGCATTTTTTCATTATAGCATTCTTGTTATTGTAAAAAATTCCTTTGAAATTTTCTCATTATAGAAGAGAGGAAAGTTGTTCATCAGGAAACCACCTCAAGTATATTTATCTTGCTCTCCAGTGCCACCAACTGTTGTAAGAAGGGGCAATTAATTTCATTGTTTTATGTGTATCTCTATCTCCATCTCTCTGTCTGTCTGTCCTCCAACCCCTGTATGTGTGTGTGTGTGTGTGTGTGTGTGTGTGTGTGTGTGTGTGTGTATGTGTGTGTTGGCAGAGGCCAGAAGAAGGTGTAGGACCCCCTAGATTTGCAATTACCTGTGGTTGTGAAACTCCTGGCTTAAGTGCTGGGAACTGAATTAAGCTCCTCTAGAGAGCAGCAAGTGCCTTTCACCACAGAATCATCTTTCAAGCTGCCCAAAGGGCACCAACCTTAAACACTCAGCTGATGATTTCCAGATGTTTTCTTAGTCCCACCTAAAGCCATATGACTATGAAACTAGTTTGCATTATCTTCCTTAGTTTTGACTAGTGTCACATATTTTGTGTTGAGTTTCAAAAGCAGAGATGTGCCTGGCTGGGTAGTTTACTCCTGTCTTCCCAGCACTCAGGGGACTGAGGATTGGGCATTCTAGACCAGCTGGGAGTACACAGACCCTTTCTACTAAAAAAAACAGAGGTGGGTAATTAATAAAATTAGGCATTAAACCAAGATAATAGCCACAAAAAGCAGGGACTCATTAACAATGAAGGCCATAAAGCCATTTACTATAGAATTTACGGATGATAGGAATGTGATAAGGCAGGTGGAATGATGAAGTTGGTAAGCATAGAGGCCGATGCCATTGCTTAAGAAACACGGATGCCTTTAGCTTCATGCTCCTCTAATGAGCACTAGTTGACAGATAGATGGAATGCTCCTTTATTCTCTGTCTTTAAGAGAGTAGTATGTGCTCAGGTTGAAGTCTAATAGAACTAGAGTTTGGTCACCACCTGCTGAGTTACTACTGCTCCCACAAATGGGGATCATGTTAAATGGGGCTGAAAAATGTCTGCTTGGTGTTTGCCTTTCAGTGACAAAGTCAGCATGACAGCAAATAGGATTTAACTATACTTTAAATATGGTCCATTTTGCTGGGCCATGTGGTACAGGTCTGTAATGTTTGCTGCTGGGGAGTGAGGTGGGAGGGGGCCAGATTTCAGTCCTCTATGGGCTAGAGAGCAAATTCAAGTTCAGCTTTAGTAGTAAGGAGAAGCCTGGGATACGACCCAGCTGTGGACACATGTCTGGCATTGCGTTCAATCCCCAAGATCCTGTCAAGCCAAAGTTCCGTATCCTCGTTATTGTGAGCCAGAATGACTGGTAGAGGATGCTGTGTCTCCTCTGCTGCAAAGAACCAGATACAAAGAGATCATCCCAATGCACTGAACAGCATGCCACTCGAGAAGACTTTTCCTCTAACACAAGTTTTGTCAAAGCGTCCTGACACATGGACATCTGTCAGGTTTTCATTTGGTTTGGTTGGGTTGTTGATATGACGAAACTACTGATTTTGCTTGTGTTTACTATTCTACAAAATCCAGTTAAAGTCTAATTTCTCTTTCTACAGATTTTCATGAACACATGTGTTGACACTGATTGTTATGGGTACAAAGCCCTATGCATACCTGTGTGAATAAACTCACTTTGTACAGATGGATCCTTGAGCACATTTGTGGGCACGTACTGACACAGGTGCACAATCCCATGCATGTCTGTTTGTGTAAACACACTTTGTACATATGGAGCCATGGAGCACACTTGTGGTTGTGCACTGAAATGGACGCAGAGCCCTATGTGTATGTAACCAATGATACTCTTATTCAAAATGCTGGCTTATTACAGCCATGGATCTTTAAAATTTGTAATGGTTCAATGTCTTTAATAAACAGTTGATATCTGTGCTCGTGAGCCAAGTCCAATATCCTAAGCTAGTCAAAATGCATCATTTTTAATACTCAGGATTCCCGAGGTAGAACAGTGATATTTCTCTTATAAAAATTCTGCCTTTGGGGCATCAAGCTTTTCAGCTTTAAATAAAACAGAATTGATTTTGCTGCAGCAGTCTTTTTTTTTTTCTTTTTTGTGTATGTGTGTGTGTACCTATGTTAAGATAGTTTTTTTAATTAAATGTCAAATCCAGCTTGGCACTGGAGATGTAGTGTGTGCTTGATGTTTGAGGAAAACTGTCAGCTTGTCTCTCCATGTCAAATTGCCAGCTGCCTGGCCATAATTAGTTTGGGCTAAGGGCTCACTGTTTGGCTGAACTTCATATCACAAATGGCTCAACACTGTGTGACTTGGGGGGAATGGGAGACAACCTATTTGTCTTTGGGAGATTGAATTTTATACCTTTAATTATTTAAGGTTATTTTAGGAACTTTTCTTATAGTTGCAGCAATAAATCAGAAATAGAATCCAGAGTAAGGCATGAAAAAGGGAAGTTGAAATCCCGTTTAAGAGCAATTCCTATGAATTATGGGATCTGTCACTATCATAAGAAGAAATTTTAATTCAATTTCTCATGTTTTTTTAAGTTCATTAAAATTGTTTTCTTTTTTCCGTTTTGAAAAATCCATGTTAGAAGTAAATTGTTAGTTAAGGTACCTGACCCCTGTCTTAATTCTTTAGAGCAAAACTCTCTAAGAGGATGGTTTTTTGTAAGATGACCTAGCTTTCTAACAAATTAAAATCCAGCAGTAATTATCCATGTAATTAAAGCCTCCAGCTTTTCATAAAATTCAATAAACCAAAAGAAAAAACAATGAGGCACTCTCTTTACTTAGGAAACCAAGAAAGAGTGGATGCTTGCAATGTGGAGACAGCTATGGAACACAAAAGAAAAGAAGCCACTGAAAGAGAACCAGGTGGCCCAGGGATGACAGGGAGGCTCTCCCCAGCAGCCCCAGGGCTGCCCTGGAAGGTCTAGGGACTATTTTTTTTTATGATAAAGCCCTTTATTTTTCTTGTTTTATGAGAAATGTACAACAATTCTTTCCTTTAGAATTTGCTTAGTTTACATTCCTCTTTGTGATTTCAGTTTTTCTGTTTTCTCATTTTTAAAATGTAAAATAGGGTGTAAAAAATACTGCCTGACAATATTTTGTTTTTACTACAACGTTAATCCTCTTACAAGTATCACTAATGTGTTTATATTTTGTTACCTATGTTTCAGATGCTGTCTCTTTCCTCATCCTCTTCCTTACATTTGATTATTTTACGTTCTCTATTATTTTTCCCTTCTCCTGTGTTGGAACACACATATCTGCTTTAGATGGTTGTAGGAATTACCATGTACATATTAAAACTTGTGAGATTCTAATGTGAATGCATTACTTAATCCTTCTCTAGGAAAATGTAAGGATCCAAATTCAGTCATCCTATCTGAAAATGTGTGATGACACTCTTTTGCCCTGGAAGAGTCTACTGCATAGGTGTTTAATGAAGTTGGTGTTTGTTTAGGTTTATGGACACTTCTGTTCTTTTCTATATTCTCTTCTTCCTTAAGAGCAGATTGTTTATTTGAGACTACTTTGCTCTGCATTAGCTGTGTTCTTAGACTTCATTCACAAATTCTGCTGATTGCATACTGCCATTTTTTTTTAAATTGAAGAAAGATTGTTGTATTTCTGAAGCACAACATAAAAAAACAGTCTGTTTACCCTACCCTAATCATAGCAACTGACCAAATGGAACTGTATCTCATCGTACTTCCCTATTTTCTTCTCACTCCAGCTGCATCTTCCATCCTGAAGGTCCCAGGGTGTGGACAGTCTCCTGTGACATCCTTATCTGCTCACACCTGAGGGCTGGATCCCAAGCAGGGCTTGAGAAGAACTTTGAAGAATTCTGTCTGAGGGAGAGGGACCAAGGCAGAGATTCCCACCGTGTACTAGGTTAACAGGTTACATTCATTGTTCTCTAAGTTGCCATTGCTGTCCTGAATTTAGCCATCACACTGGTCACTCACTTCATTGTGATCATGAATATGTATGACGTCTTTTAAGATCTTTCATTTGCCTTTGCCTTCTGAAACTCTGTTCCTCCGTGTCTAATATGCATGCATTTTACTTACTTTGTGTGTGGCCCATTGGCTTGCATCTGAGGATGAGTGACATTCCTGAGTTCTGCTGCATCCTCTCATTATGTCTTCAAATTCTGCCTTTAATCCATTTCATTCACTCAACCATTATCTATTTATTGAGTGATTATTCTGTGTTAAACACTCTTGGAAGCACGAGAATGCATAAGTAAACAAAACAACTCCTAAGTGGCACTTGCCTTCTGTTAGAGATGATGCATGTACAAAGGGAGCAAAATTTGTAACATACAGAGTAATGATAAGTTTGCGTCTTCAAATTTGTTTCTTTAACATACATGATTGTTTTACTTTCCATGATACAATCAGGCTAAAAGCATTCAGGCCTACCAAGGCAGCCCTTCAGAGAATCCTGGGAGAAATATTTTAGGCAGAAGAGAAATAATGCGCACAATGGTATGAATACAAATTGCTGTGCCTGTTGATTGCTCCTTGCGCATGTTTTATTTCAGGGCTCTGCCCACTTGTATTACGAAGCATGATTGGAGGAACATAGATTAGATGATATACTGCCATACCTAGCGCTCATTTTACTTTCTTAGTAGTCACCTTTGAAAAATATGTTTAATTTCTTAAATTTTTAAAAAGAAATTTTAACGTTTTGTACATTTGTGTATCTGTGTGTGGGTATGTCCACATGCACGCAGTTGTACATATGTGTATCTCTGTCTGGATATGTTCATATGCTTGCAGTTGCGCATGTGTGCATCTGTGTGTGGGTATGTTCACATGCATGCAGGTGCCATGGGAAATGGGTGGGGGAGATTCCCTGGAACAGGAGTTGTAGGAAGCTGTGAGCCAGCTGACATGGGGGAGATTTTTCTGCTAGAGTAACAATATTCTTAATCAATAAAATTTCAATCCATCCTTAAGATTTAAATGTTAATGATGTCCAACTTACCTTTTCCTTATTTTTTTTTATTTTGATTTCACATTAGATCTAAGAAATCATTTTTTTTTTTCAAATCCAAGTCCATTGCTCTTATACCTATGATTTCATCTAAGAGGCCTACCTCTTACGCTGAGGGCTCTCTTTTATTTTTCCTCACTTTTACTTAGATTTTGTGTGATGGATGGGTTCTTTCTTTGTACCTGATTATCAAGTTATCCCAGCACAGCTGGATGAACAGGCAATTTTGATGAATATTTATGTGGCTGTCCTTACCCCTCCCCCATGCTGTTGCTTTGACTCCTATCGCCACAGAATGACCATCCGATGAATAGACTTTTTGCTGCAGCTGCTTCAGTTCCTTTTCTGCTAAACAGCCAATAGGCTACTGTTGCCCTCTGCTCCTCCCTTTCCTCTTCCTCCTCCTCCTTCCTTTTCTTCTCTGTAATAGTATCATTCATTACCAAAAGGAATCCATTGATTCAAATAAGAGTACAACATGCAATCTTTGCTTACCTCTTGGTTTTATTGTTGTTGTTATGTTTTTAATAGAAAACATTTTAAAAGTTAATGAGTCATAAAAGCAACCTTTGCCCACTGATTTTCTTATTGTGCAAAAGAAAAACACAGATATTAAAGTTTTACCCAAGGGAAGAAGGATTTAAGTGTGTCAAAAATACACATTTTTTTTTCATCTCAATCTCAAACTTTTTGCATGAAAAAGAACATTCTAATGTCACGTTTTATTTCACTCAAACTAAATGAGAGTAAGAGGAGAATAAACAGGTAAATATTCACAGCTAATCATTTATCTTCATTTTCAGGGTCTCTCTGTCCAATGTAGTTTTCTACCTTCATAAAATGTTATCCCAACTATATAGAGCCCATATAAAGCCACACCTCTGATTTGTTCTCTTAAATACTACCATTAACTCTGCTTTACTTTCAAAGGGAACTTCATGATTTCTCTGCTCAACCCAACTCGGATGGCCTTTCTACAGGGCCAAGGATTTCCTTCTTCTTTCTGTCCATATTGTTGCTTCCTTTCCTATTAGTTTGGTTGCATGGAGATGTACCATGCCTTGACACGGGATGTAAACTGCAGCCCAGAAGCCAATATTACAACTGATTCTCTTTTTTATGGGAAAAATAAAATCTGTTTAGACAGTATTTAAATATTCAGATCTATTTTTAGACCCCAACAAAAAGAAGCAACGATACTAACCCTCTAGAAACTAAAGCAATAGATAAGGTTTTATGAAAGCTATTAAAATTATTTTCACTAATCTTAGATCAAACATCAATGTCTCACTGTGACACATACATTTTGTCTTTCTTCTCTGGCTTGTACTTTATTCTACGGCTATTTTTAATCTGCTAAGTGCCCCCACAGCTGTTGTGACTTCTCCGTTGTTCTTCTCTCTTACTGAAACCCTCAGCTTCTTTTAGTTCTAGCCTACAATGTCATATTCTTGGAGAAACACATTCTTAAACAATTGGTCAGCGACTCGGTGACAATGTGACTCGGTGGTGGGCTGCTTGCCTAGCATGCTGGACTCCTTTGGTTCCATTCTCAACATGAAAAACGACAAAACAAACCCAGACCCTAAACAACAGGCTAAGGTAGTTGTTTGGTTTTTTATACAGTTTGGAACTTTTTGTCTTATGGTTTGTATTATAGTGTGTTACAGCTCTCTGATTATTATCTTTCCTCCTTCAGTTGGTTTGTTTTCCATTGAACTTGATGGATTTCTCTTCTCACAATGGTGTGCCTAGGATTGAGCCTAGTATTAGGCACAGAGTATGGCACTAACTTGAAATTCACTCTTTTGTCTTGCTTTAAACAAAGTGAAGGAGAAAATATGGCCAGTATTTAGATGAAATTTTGAAATACATGAATGTGAATGCATAGGTAGAAAATTACAGTATACTTAATGCTCAAGAAGAGTGCTGTCATTTACATGCTTATCATGTAGTTGGGCATTCATCATGTAAACCCAAGGAATTCCGCCCTGCATTGATTCAGTTCTCAGCATGCATATCCTATAACAACATTTCTATATGGTGCTCTAGAGAGTACAGGGTTTTTTTAGTCTGTTTTTTTCTTTTATTTTTGAGATTATCATATAATTACATCATTTCTCCCTCTAAAACCTCCATGTAACCCTTCTTACTCTCTTTCACATATTTGGCCTCTTTTTTCATTATTGGTACATGCATTATGTATATGCATATATAA
Source organism: Peromyscus aztecus (assembly GCA_902168405.1). Lineage (NCBI taxonomy): Eukaryota > Metazoa > Chordata > Mammalia > Rodentia > Cricetidae > Peromyscus > Peromyscus aztecus. Next base: position 17,639 of record CABHPQ010161484.1, on the reverse strand, counting down.
TCTGAAATATAATGATATTTGTATGTATGTTTTCAGGTATGACTGCTTGGTATTGGACAACCAGTTGGTGTGCTCTTCCGTGGGAAAGACTATTTCTCCTGCTCTCAGCATTCCTTAGTTGCCTGAAGTTCTTTCTGTAAGATTGAGAGAATATACTTTTAACTACTCATAATTCTGTTATTAGACTGTCCCTAAAAATTAAATATAGTTTTTCTTGGATCCATATAGTGATATTTCAGCTTACATATAATGGATAATGTATTAATGTACCATAAATGAACAGCTGTAGTTTGATTCAACACAAAAAAATTTGCTATTTCCTTCAAAGCTAATTGCTATTCAAAGGCTCAGGATTAGATTATTTCAACATATTGTGGTAATTACAACAACTGCATTTGAATAAGGTCTGGGATAACAGAAATGTCTCTGAACTCACAAATCATTTAAATAATACCAAAAGAATTATTTTCAGAGTAGATAAACAAAGAAAATAAAATATGTAAATATAATCATTATGAGCTTCTCATTTAAATTTTCCCTTGACTTGAAATTTATAACTTGACAACATGTTTACACCTCTAAAATATTTTCCTCATTTGGTAAACATGGATACTGAAATCTGTTGAGGTAATGGAGACAGAGGCAGAGAACTAGATCTCATAACCGGTTTTGTGGGGACTCACTCAGCAAAACATTGTGCTGTAGACTAGCTGATTCACTTTCATCATTTTATGCTTTAGGCTGGAAATATATTAGGAATGGCGGGATGGAGTGACCTTAATAGTGCTGGTAATTTAATGATATTCAGTTATGCAGAGGAGAGACACTGAAGTAATATCTGTGTTTTAAAAAATGTAATTGTTGCCAGACAGTTCATTTCCATGACTTCCCCAATATTATAAAGATGGTTTTTCCCCAAGCAGACACATATGGGAAATGCTTGCACAGCTGGGTACTTCCTTTTGCTTCACTAATCTTGATCTTGGATTAACTTGTTTCATTTGGTTTTGAATTCATATTAAAGCTGAATTTTTTTTTTCTGTGAACAGTTTAAAACCATGTGGAATCTATCTTCCTTTAGAGAAGTTATTGCTAAAAGTAAAACAGCCAACATGATCTTATAGCAGCAGCAGCAGCCTCTACAGGAAAAAGGCAGTAGTGTCACTGTGTATGTGTACTGTATATGTGAGGAGTGTCATTGTGTTCGCATACTGTATATGTAAGCCTTTGGAAAGCCAAGGGCTTTCCTCTGCAATAATCTTAACCACAGATTGAAGTAAGTAGTATTTCCCCAGGAACCTTAGAAAAGAATGCATGCTGCTAGCCAGCAACACTGCACATTTACAATGCTAAGTCATCCCAACAGGAGAGCTCCAGTGGAGAAATAGTTACTGCAGTTCTCTGGCTACAACATCTTCTGCTGTGTGCTTTCCCCTGGCACAGTGATTATTTCCTCTCTCCAGACTAAAACTTGGCATGAACTGGGTCTCTTTCACAATCTCATATAAAGAATGACTCAGATGGAGGGACTAGCTCAGACATTTACGTAAGAAGAAACTGCAAGATAAGAGTGATGTGAAAGAGCTGCCATATGGAAGGATGGCACAGCTAATCCAGTACACTTCAAGATGTTGCAGATGGATGGCACAGACTGATGTTTAGAAATTGTTTCTAATTCTCAAATACCACCATGCATTAAGTTGCTTCCATGCACATACTTAAAAACACAGATCCACACTAAAAACAACTAAGGGTGTTATCTATAAGCAGGAAAAAAATATGTGAAAGCCAAATATGAAATAAGTATCATATTAAGAATATTTGAAGAAGTTTCAAAACTCAATAATAAAGTAGTCTAAAGTTAAAACAAATGAACTATGAGCACAAACACTATCAAAAAAGATAGTTATTAACTAGGCATGTAAAATAATCTCTGGCCAATTAGAAATTAAGGAAATGTAAATTTTGAAAATTGAAGTACTACTTCATACTTAACAAAATGTCAAAATGAAATGTCTGGCTGTACCATGTTTTGGTGCTGTCTTAGTTAAGGTTTCTATTGCTGTAAAGAGATACCATGATGGTGGGAGCTATTATATAGGATAACATTTAGTTGGGGTGGCTCTCTTACATTTTCAGAGGTTCAGTCCATTATCATCATGGTGGGGCATGGTGACATGCAGGCAAACACGATACTAGAGAAGTAGCTGAAGGATTCCTCCATTTTGCAGGCACAGCAGGAAATGGTCTGAGTATCACACTGAGTGAAGCTTGAGTAAAGGAGACCTCAAATTCCACCCCACAGTGACACACTTCCTCCAACAAGGCCACAACTCCTAATAACGCCACTCTGTTTGTGAACCATTTTTTTCAAATGCCACAGGTACATAGAAAGATAACATGTGATTCTCATATGCTTCTGCTAAAACTACAAGCTTCTAAAGTTATTTGGAAAATATCTTAGAGGTTTCTTAAGAAGTTAAAGGGATACTTGCTCTGAGGCTCAGATATTGTACTGTTTGATATTGCTCTAAGAGATGAATGCATATAACCAGGACCTACTTTATATGTAATAGGTAGAAACAAGTGGAGTGGAAAACCTTATCCACACCATGCAAGGAGATAGAGAGGAGTGGTAAGTACTGGTTCCCAGGACATAGACCAGAAACAAAGCAACTGTATTGACGTCTTACAGAAAAAACAAACAAACAGACAAAAAAAACTCTGCATATTAGATGATTCTGTTACATAAACTACTAGAAAATGAAATCCCATTCGGTAATAGAAAGCAGAAAGTACTGTTTGGAAAAGATTAGAGAGGAGAGCAAGAAGGGAAGGACAAAGCATATTAGAGAAACCTGAGGAACACACACACACACACACACACACACACACACACACACACACACACTGAATACAGTCAAAACCACGCATGTATCAAATAAATGAGATATATATCAGGATTCCGTTTCATCTAGTCCAAATGGCTCTCATCAACAAAGCAAATGACAACAAATGCTCTTGGCCAGGCTGTGCGGAAAGGGAACCCTTACTGTTGCGAGATTGTACATCATGCAGCTTGAATCACTATGGAAGTTCATCAAAAAGAAAAACTACAGTTACTTTCTGATACAGCGGTGACACTCCTCAGCATGTGTCCAGCAGTCTAAGTCAACACAGCACAGGGACACTTGCACATTTGTGGTTATTGCCACACCATTCACAGTAGCCAGGAAATGAAAATAGCCTAGGGGTGTGTGTGTGTGTGTGTGTGTGTGTGTGTGTGTGTGTGTGTGTGTGTATGTGTATGTGTTTGTAGGTCACTCAACTAGGAATCATGAAGGAGGAATGGATGATCTTGATGGAGACGGAATGTAGAAAAGTGGTGAGTAAAATCATGTGATGAGGAGGAAGAAGGAAGGAGGGAAATTACTGGGGGTGGGGTATAGGAGAGGGCAGTTAGGAAGAGGACTGAACAGGAACAAAAGATAATGACGCATATGTATGCCAATAACATGATGAAAGCCATTGTTTATAAACTAATACAAAATAAAATTGTTAAAAAGAAAAAAATGTTACAGTAGCACTTTTTTGCCAAACAGTTAACATCATTAAAAATGATTCATAATTTAAAAATCCTAGATAAGGAGTAGTATACAAATGCACATGAGAAGAAGTGGTAGATATCAAAATTGTCTAGAACTGTGTTTAAAGATACATCCCCATGAAGACTGAAATCTTAAAGTGTAAAGTAGGAGTAAAGAATTTAGTTTTCTGAACATTTTAAGAGACTGAGGTTTAATTTTATGATGTTTCAGTGAGACAGACCCAGTTCGGCACATGGATTTCATCTGTGTAAGAATATTAACTGGCTATTGGTAAAATCAGGCTGGTCAAGGGTGTCATGGTTCCAGGCTTATCCCTAAGTTTTTTGTTTGGGACAGAGAACATTGTTAATGGAAAATTTCCCTTTGCTTTCTTTGGGAAAGATTATCAGTCATTTCCCATGTCTCTCCTTTCTGTTTGTCTTTCATTTGACTTTGTCAAGAGGTTTTACAATAGCAGTTAGATACATTATTTCTCTTTTCCTTCTGAAGATTTTTTGTAATTAACATATCTTCTATGCACAGCATATGAAATATCAAGCTTCATTTATTGAGAATTCCTGTCATAGCATCACATCTAAAAGTCAAATTTAGTTTTTACTTATAAAGGCACTCAAGTTAAAAAAAATATTAGCAAATTAAGAATGAAATCGGGAAATCTCATAGTGAATTTCTGAAGAAAAGTCTAATGCCTGGGAACTTTTATTGCTTTGAGAAACACTTATTATAAATAACGAAGTGTCATTTCTATAGAGTGCAGTGCAATGTCATGTGGGTAGGTTTGGTGGATTGAATGAAAATGGAACCTATAGGCTCATAGGAAATGGCACTACTAGGAGGTGTGGTCCTGTTGGAATAGGTGTGGCCTTGTTGGAGAAAGTGTGTCACTGAAGGTGGGCTTTGAGGTTTGAAGTGCTCAAGCCAGGTCTAGTCTCTCTCTTCCCATTGCCTGAGGATCCAGATGTAGAACTCTAGGCACATTCTCCAGCACCATGTCTGCCTGAGCACCACCATGCTTCCTGCCATGATGATAATGGACTAAACCTCTGAACTGTAAGCCAGCCTCAATTAAATGTTTTCCTTTGTAAGAATTGTCATGGTCACGGTGTCTCTTCACAGCAACAGAAAACCTAAGACAGTGGGTCAAACAACTGAAAGTAAAATGTGAGCTCATTCATTCATCTGAAAGTTTCATTCCATCTTCAGATAAAGTTTCATTGGTGAATAAGGGAAGCCTCTTTCCTGCACGTACTGCCTGACAGAGGATGTAAATGATGAGCGATCAAGTATAGTGAGCTGCCACTCACAAATGAAATCTAAAGACTTCAGTAAGGAGATGGAAACTAAGCTGGACTTTAAATCAGCTCACTTCAGTTAAAAATGAGTGCCTTGACATATATGTGGGTTCAGAAACAAGAAGAAGAAGAAGGTGCCAGAAGAGTAATAATCACCCACCATGTGGGACTGATTAATGATGCCCGCATCTGTTTACAACAGTTGCTCGACTCTGTGGTTTTCAAAATGCATGTTAAACTATCCTATCTAATAAGAATTGATTTTTTTTCTGTTAGATTACTTAGAATAGTAATTCTTTTTTTGTTTACACAGAAGTAAATCTTGCAAGAACTGATTTCTGGGAATATACATGTTTATATTTCATAACAAAGAAATAGAATTACTATATAGTCCATATTCTTGTAATAAATGTACATTTGTTATTAAGATAATAGTTTCAACATACTTAAATATGTATGTATATACATGTATATGTACATAAATAATATACATATATAAACATATATTAAATACATATTATGTGTGTAATGTCACTATCATGTAAGTATGTCTATATAAGAAACAATGAAAAACCTGTGCTTAAACTGGAAAACCTAAGTCTACTGGAATTATCTAGATATAATGGGAAAATCTGTATTAATATTTGTATAGTGTGTAGATGTGCAAAAGAGAGATGCGTATATATTTGTGTCAGATGTTGGCTTTCCATATCATATCAAAGAGAAATAACTCCCATATTTATACTTTATGTAAGACCTTACATTTGAAAAAGGGCTTTTGCTTTACAGAGCAACAGTTGACACAAATAAAATGAACACTGCTTTAGGGATGGGAAACTCACAGCAGGATGCTTTGGAAGCTTTCGTATGCTATGCAGCTCTAAGCTGCCAAAAGCTGCACAGCAAATCAATTTGTTAACCAAGATTTAAAACCATATCACTTTATGATGTTAAAAATACACTAATGTACCCTTGAAATATGCCTTCAAAAAGCAATTATTTGTGTTTCTAACTTGTTTTAATATTCATAGTATCAACAGAATTTACTAGTTTTATTTTATTTGAAGATTGAAGAAGACCCCCCCCCCGACCCGAATTACACAAATGTAAAACTAACAAATCTCTCAGGACCTATGAAGGCTTTGCACTGAGTGGCAACTTAGCTGAAACCCCAACTGGGCAGGAAGAAGTACAGTGCTCTGTCTCAGATTGCCTTTAAACCTCACCGTTCTGTGACTGGATTTGGGTGTTATGGTAATTGGTACCAATAAATTTAAAATGGGTATTTTAAGTTTAGTTTGAGTGTTATTTCAACTTGGGGAATTTGAAAAGAATTGGCTTAAAATGACAGAGTGTTTTTTCATAAGGATTTCTAAGATGGATGGAATATATACCTTTAACTATGTAGTCCAGCCTCTTGTCTTCTTCATTAACCCAGAAATCTCCTTATGTTTTATGCTGCTACTTTACTAGACATAACAGACGATTCAGTGAAAAGATCAACTAAAACGACTGGGCGCCAGACAGTAGCCTAACAGCAAGTGCATCCACTCAGGAGCCACACTGGGAGCATGTTTCTTAAAGTTCAACTATTTTCATATTACTATCCTTCACATAATTGCCTAAAAGAGACTTGCTCAGAAGAACTAAATAGTAAGCACAACAGGGTGAAGTGACTTTCACGTGTGTTTGAAGAATAAGGTGTGAAGTACACATTGCTTTCTCTTATCCAGGAACAAGCATTTCTGCAAGTAATGGCATTTGGGAATCCCTTCTAAGAACTTGTTTTCTGTTCCAGTCATGATTCCTTCCTCATCCACAGGAAAATCTATTACTACATGCTGCTGTAGCACCTTCCCTTACCTGCTGAGATGGCTGGGCATGCATGGGACAGGGATAGTTTCAGGTAACAGATAATGCCTTTGTTAAAGACCATGACTTCATAACTATTGACAGGCCTTGTATTTATGTGAATACTTCTCATTCAGTTACTCACAGATCTGTGGTTTGAAAACACATATCTATTTTCCTCTTGCAAAGGGTTCATGGTTTTCTTATGACACTAAAGAGAATCAAGTGAATGTATTAACAGTTAAATACCATAAAACAAAAGGTAATAGTTTTTAAAGGCCTTTTTTTTTTTTTTAGTTAAAATTCTCTTACAGTTGGCATGTACTGGATCATATGCTTACATCATAAAATAAAAAGTATTTTATACAATACAAGTGTGTGGTCATTATAAAAGTGAGTAAATAAATACAAGTATATGGTCATTATAAAAGTGAGTAAATGAGTGCTTGAACTAAGTCTTTCCCTCAAGCTGTAGAGCTTCAGCAATGTCCTAGACCAGTGGTTCTCAACCTCTGGGTCATGACCTCTTTAGAGTTGAATGACCCTTTCACGGGGGTTGTGTATCAGATATCCTACATATCAGATATTTACACTACAATTCATAACAGGAGCAAAATTACAGCTATGAAGTGGCAATGAAAATAACTCTATGACTGGAGTCACTACAACATGAAAACTGTACTAAAGGTTTGCAGCATTAGGAAGGCTGACAACCACTGCTCTAGACTCACAATTCCAAACTAACAACGACATCGAACAAGTAGAACATGAATACTTTGCTGATGGGAGCATCCAATGGTTTAATCATTTGGAAAATGGTTTCCTTTTATCTGCTAAGTCTGGACATGCCCACATCTTCTGAGTCACAGATGTGACTCTTAAAATGAAACTCAAGAATATTGAATTAATACACACACAATGAGAGATCTATTGTTACCAATGTTGGTAATGTTAGGAAAGAGCAGGCTGAGTAGAACCTGTGTGTTCTGGTGCAGATTCAGTTTCTCTGAATGTTTATTCCTCAGATAATTCTCTGATAGACTCGGTAGGTCAGATAACAAGTTGTAAATAGAACAGATCTCTAGAAAGTAAGATGTTTGAGCTAATAAATTTTCAAAGCTCTATTTTCAATCTACTGAATTTGTAGGACACTAACAACACCTGATATGGCAAATGCCTTGGAGAGCTGGTGATCTTCATAAAATTATTTGCAAACACCTAGTGTCTGGAGTCTATTTTGATAGAGTTCACCCTTAGCTTAAGTTTTACTGTCAGTCTCTTTTAAGAATCTAATGTTTTGGAAATGGAATGAGCACCATGAGTAGCAACCTGGATTTCATTTTGATGTTGCTTTTGATGTAGTTTATCCAATATATGCTTTATTCTCTTTCACTGCTTATTGAACTGCAAGAAACGTTGAACTGTATTCAACTCCTTCCTCCACACCCCCCTTTTTTTTTCTCTTGGAAACCCAGATATATGTTATAAATTCATTGTTTTATTACACTAAGCTTTGATACACTGATGATGCATATGATCTAACCTAAATGAATTAGCACAACGCAGGCAGTCCTACTTAATGAGTCCAGGAGGTGCTAGGGTGCACATCATCTCTCCTTCTCTGGACAGTGCTTTATGTACTTTCAAAAGTAAGGGATGCTTTTTGGTTACTATGGTCAGAGAGCATAAATATGATTGGATATGAGGCTGAAGTACAGATGTTCTCTCTCTGTCTCTGTCTCTGTCTCTTTCTCTCCCTCTCTCTGCAGATATAAGATCTTTACAAGTAGAATCTATTGACATTTTTAGGTCATGTTGAATGATAATTTCTCTTCACTTTTCAAAAAAATTGAGTTGTCTTTTCAACACTATCTTTCCATCAAAATATGTAATTAAAATAACGTTTGGTAGCAACAATGAAATAAAGAATCTAAAATCATTAATTTTCTAAATTCTGTTAGAATCTAGTATGTGAGACATTAAGACCATTACTGTTTAATTACTAACAGATGCTTGATTATATTGTTGCTTTTTGTTCTGTGGACTTCTTCAGTGCCTCTTGGGAGTGGGGAAAAATAGTTAAAAAAAACAAAACAAAAACAGAATGCTGGAATCCACTGAAAAGGCACATTTCCTTTGCAAAGGGGAGAGGGTGTCTTTCTTTGTATTTTTATAAGAAAAGACCATAGATTCACTACTTTCTAAACATTAGAAATTAATTCTTAGAGTTCTATGTGGTAGGAAGTCTGTATTAGGCACCCAGCAGGTTCTGTGTCTGGTGAGGGCAGTAGGCTCAACTTCTGAAAGGACATCTGCTCCCTGAATCTTTCAGAGGGTACCTTGTGTCCTCGCCTGACAGTTAGTAGAAGAAGTAGTGTATGGGCAAAGGGCCCATTGCTTCGTGAAGTCACTATTGTAAAGTTCTTGTTCCTATACGTGTAGGAGCATCTTACTTCATAGTACAATTGTCTTGGAGATTAGGGCTCAGTATGAATTTTGGAAGGGACACAAATAAAACGACAGCAGGAAGGAGAGAAAAACACTGACAAGACTTGCTCTTGTCCTTTCATTCTACAGTGCAAATTTACTGAACATCTGGTAATTCATATGGGTGAATGGCTAGACAAACTCAGATCCCTGAAGCGTGTTCATAATTAGCATAGAGCAGGAGTTGAGGACTTGGTAGGAGAGAGTATAGAAAGTTAAACAATACATGACTCTACTATCCTTGCTCAAGAACATCCTACATATCTTCACAAAATAGTAATTGCTCATGTTAACCATGGATATAAATATTTTTATATGCTCCAGGATATAAATATTTTTAAAACTAAGACATACTTCACTTTGAAAAAAATCCAGATAAATGACCATTGCACAAAATATAGTGAGTGCATAGTGGGAGAAAGAAAATGCCTTTTCTAGTTGTGAGCTCTGTGACTAAATATCATCTTTTAATTGTTGGCTAGAATAGGGACTGGTCAACTCTAAATACTTATAGAGACCTCTGTGACCAATAAAGCAGTACAATCCTGTTCACTAATAATCTAGAAGTGTCAATTAAACACTTCCCAAGTTCTTAAATTTGCCTTAATAATGGGATGTTAAAAAAAACTATGGTCCCTATAGGAAGAATCTCTCTGCAATGACCGATATATATATGCCATGAAAAATGTCCAGAAAGCAGGCTTTGGGAGACTATGATGATATTTTATTTGTACTAAAATGTGATTTGTATGTTAATAAATAAAGTTGCCTGGGGGTCAGAGCTAATAGCAAGCCTTAGCAGAATCTAGGTGGTGGTGGTGCACGCCTTTAATCCCAGATCTTGGGAGGTAGAGCTAGGCGGATCTCTGTGTGTTCAAGGATACAGCCAGCATGGAGACACATGCCTTTAATCTCAATACCAACCATAGAAGACCTGGAGGTCTGTACAGACAGGCAATGACAAGGAGGTCATGTGGTTGGGTTTACAACCAATGAGAAGGCAGAACAGAAAGTCTATATAAAGACAAACAGACAGGAAGTAGGTCTCTTGCTGAAGAGGACAACAGGGCAGAGAAGGGTAAGGTTTTTAGCTCTTAACTATTGCTCTGACCTCTTGGGCTTTCATCTTTGCATTGGCTCTGTGTTTCTTACTTAATAAGACAGTTACTTCTACAGGAGACTGTGATCCATGGAGGAAGCTCATGAAGGAGACCTTCAACCAGGTGTAACATGGCCTTGGAAGGTTCTCTGGAGTTTTCAGAGCAAGAGTAGTTGCTGTAGGCTTCTCTCCAGGAAAAGATGGTTGCGACAAGTATCAGACAGTGTGGAGTGTTGTTCATCACTCCTATCATGAGCAAATGAGAGGTTTTCACTGGAAACTGCTGGGCTGTATTGGAATCTTCTAGAGCAGTGGTCCTCAACCTTTCTAATGCTGTGACCCTTTAATATAGTTCCTCACATTGTGGTAACCCCCAACCATAAATTACTTTTATTGCTACTTCATAACTGTAATTTTGCTACTGTAAGGAATCAGAATGCAAAAAAAAAAAAAAAAAAAAAGTAAGCCGGGCAGTGGTGGTGGCACACGCATTTCATCCCAGCACTCAGAAAGCAGAGGCAGGCAGATATGTGTGAGTTTGAGGTCAGCCTGTTCTACAAAGTAAGGTCCAGGGTAGCCAGGGCTACACAGAGAAACCCTGTCTCAACAAAACAAAACAAAAAATAATCATAATGCAAATATTTTGTAAGATAGATGTTTGCCAAAGGGGTTGTAACCCATAGGTTGAGAACCGCTGTTATAAGGCATTCAGTTTTTTTGTAGAAATGATGGGATTGCCACCATCCAGAAGACCTGGACTCTATAAACTACCTGGGGAGGGAGGGGAAGGGCATCGGAGACTTTGGCTTGCTATCCCAGCATTCTGAACCTTTTCTCCACCTAACAGGTCCTGTTCCATTGAAAAGCCATTTACTTCAAGGCAGACTGAGTTTGCTTTTTGGCTCTGCTGTAGCAGCAAATCATCACTTTCTCTGGTGTAGCTGTAACTGCAAGTTCACAGGCCCGGAGGAGCCTTTGAAAGCTTTTCATCTCCTTTGTAAACACTTTGTGTTTTACCTCTCATTTCTGGTGAGCACGTCCCAATATTACTTAATGGGAACCAGCTACTCCCATAAACGTTACTTTTAAGCACTCTATGAAAAGCATTTGGTAAAGGAGGTCACATTTTTTTTTTAATGAGGTGTATTAGATACATATTTTACTAAATGGTCACATAGAATCAAATAGTCACTCTAATGATTATTTTAATTATTTCCAAGCATTTTCCCCACAAGGGACATTGCAAGTTAAATTCTGGGCAGAAATATTTAGACAACTTGGCATTTTCAAACTTAAAATAATATGTCCCTGAAGGGCATAAATTTCAAAGATCTTGTTGTCTGAGCTATTTTTTTTTTGTCACATTCTCTTCAGTGCTGCCCTAGTTTAAAAAAAAAAGTAGAGAGAGAAACAAACCATCAATTTAATGTGGGATTTATATGTTCAAGAAAAAATAAAGGAGAAATATTTTTGTAATATCTTCCCAGAGGGAGACATTTTATTGTTATTTATTGGACTGCCAGCTATTGAAGTAAGTTCACTATAAAACATGGGGGTGGACGTGGCTGCTGAACCTTGCAAAGTATTTGAGTTTGAGAGGTGATTTAAATTTTTATTGCATGATAAAATGTTTCTGGTTTTGATTTCACAGGGATCGGATGTGCCCCGTGGCCTTCTTGATTCTAGCTAGCTTTTGTTTCATCATTGCGCACGAAAAGCTTCACCTCGGGGATACACAATCTGATGACATCCCCGGGAATCATAATCTCTCCATTGAAAAGCATCCCCAGGGCCCATTATCATCATTAACACTTCCCATGTCACTGCTGACGAGAACACTGGGTTCAAGGTGACAGCGAATGCCACTCTGGGCTTGGATCCTCAGGGGATGCTGAGGACAGCAGCATTTGAGCCTTCAGCTCCTGTTTAATGAGTCCTCTCCACTTCACATGGCAGAAGACAAATGCTAGTGTTTACCCAGGTTCCATGTAGGTAGGATTCTGAAAGAAATTTGTTGAAATAATACCTTCTGGGAAACTTTTTCACCCTCCACAGACATGAGATCTGGGTCTTTATCATTAGAAGGACGTAGGAAGCCCGTTTTCTGTGCATATTTACAAGGACTATTAGCAAATGAAGCCATATCCTATGAATACTCTTGTAGCTGAAGTTTTCTCCAGTCCTGCCTGGCCCATGGTCAGGACAAATCTCCGTCACTCCACAGTCCCGCAGTAAACACACAGAGACTTATATTGCTTACAAACTGTATGGCTGTGGCAGGCTTCTTGTTATCTAGTTCTTCTATCTTAAATCAACCCATTTCTATAAATCTATACCTTGCCACATAGCTCGTGGCTTACCAGTATCTTTCATGTTGGTACTCCTGGCAGCGTCTGGCAGTGTCTCCTGACTCAGCCTTCCTGTTCCCAGAATTCCTCTTCTCTGCTTGTCCCGCCTATACTTCCTGCCTGGCTACTGGCCAATCAGCATTTTATTTATACAGAGCAATCTCCACAGCACACTCTGGAATTAATTCTTACACAATATGGGAGCAAGTATTTGCCACAAGAGCAGTAGCTGCCATTCAGCCTGACCTGCTCAGGCTCACCTGGCAGGGTGGCCTCCTCTGTCTGGGTCTTGCCCTTTTACTCATGGTTGCTGCAACTGCACTGTACATAGCTCAGGACACAACCCGGCCTTCCGACTGGTGGCTGTGGAGTGCATCCTTCTGTCTTGATGTTTGTGAGGTCTCACTAACATTTCCAGGAAACGCTTAAGTTTTTCCAGTCATGCGGTACACCATATTTCAATTACAAAGCTGTCTAGCTTTATAAAACATCATCAGTTGTACTATGTGTCTGTCCTGGCCAGTTTTTTTGTTTGTTTGTTTTGTTTTTTAACATGAAACAATTAGAGTCAAGTGGAAAGAGGAACCTCATTGAGAAAATGTTCCCATCAGATTGCCTGTCAGCAAGTCTGTGGGGACATTTTCTTTATGGCCAATTGACAGAGAAGAGCCCAGCCAACTGGGGTTGATGCTACCCCTAGGGAGAGTAGCCCTGGGTGGTATAAAGAAAGCCAAGCAAGCCATGAGGGCAAGCAAATAAGCCATGTTCTTCCATAGCCTTGCTTCAGTTCCCACTACCAGGTTCCTGCCTTGAGTTCCTGACCTGACTTCCCTTCACAATGAACGATAGATGTAGGCTAAAATAAACCTTTTCTTCCCTCAGTTGCTTTTGATCATGGCATTGATCATAAGAATAGAAACTTAACTAAGACAATGTCCCATGGAAATTAATTTAAATATGAAAATCATTTAAATTTTTTAAATTTTATATTAATATTTGTGAATGTGTGTATGTGTGTGTGTGTGTGTGTGTGCTTGTGTTTGCATGCATATGTGTGCACATGTGTGTGCTGGTACCTATGGGGGCTAGAAAAGGATGTCAGATACCATGGGGATAGGATTACAGGCATTTGTGAACCACCTGATAGGTGTGCTGGGATCCCACCTGTAGTCCTCAGGTTGGAGCACAAGCACTCTTAACTGCTAAACTATTTCTCCAGCTCACATATGTGGAAATCTTTTTAACACAATAATAAGTGATAGGTCAAGATAAATAACACTATCATAGTTCATGTTTGTATTTTACATTACTTGGATGGTCAGTGCAAGGGTGAGGTACAACTAATTGTCAGTACATACAAAGAGCATCCAAATCCTTAGTTGGACTGTGTGATCAAAGCCAATTTTTCTGAGGTTTATAGATAAATATCTCATAGTTTTTCAAAATTTAATATGTTTTAAAAATGGTCACAGCATTATAAATTAAAATTTTACATTTGTTATAAAATATCTCTTTGAACTTCAAGTGATTACATGACCTCCTTATTTTCTTAAACTTGCAGTAATTCATGATAAAGTTACGCTTTGATGTCCACAGTGTAACATGAGAAATTATAAATGGTTGGAAAGCACATTTGAGGCTCACCATGTCTGTTTCACAATCCCTGTGTTGTCTGCATGCCACGAGCTTCAGAAAGGCTCAGCCATTTTCAGCACAATGCCACCGGAATAGCCTGAAGATGCCTGGCCTGGGTGTGTGGAATTGCAAGTTTCATTGTGTTCCATATGTGAACGCCATCTCCTTTCTTTTCAGGCTGTGCAACAATGTCTCTTCCTTTGCTTCTCCAGCCCTTAGTTCTTCATTCTGACATCTGGCTTGTGTTTATTCTTGGAGATTAATTAAAATCAACCATAAATTAGAAATCAAGGTATGTGAATCAGAGCCACAATCAATGATAAAAATGTCAAATTTGCTGAGTCCAGTCTATAGAGCACCCAAATGCTAGAGATTGTCAATGATGACAGCAGGACTTAGGGGAAAATGATAAGTTTTCGCTGTAAAAGACAATAACTCTGTCATCCTAAGGATGTTGGCAAATATAGAAGTGAGAAGCAATTTAACAAGCATAGGCATGATAATACTGGGATATTAAATGATCTAAAGGGACAAAAGCAAAAACTACCAATTTCATGATTGCAATTGACAAATGTGCCTTTATTTTTTAGTATCGATTTAAAAGGACATCTGCAGTAAAGATACTTTTCATATCTTTCCCTTGTACTTCACCTGTTTTTACCTATACTTTATATTTAATATCAATTTTATGATCCTATGGTGTTTCATTTCAGTTTCTTTATGGCGCTTGTTTTTCAAAAACTATCAAATGTACATAATGGCATGTAACATTTTGACACATTTTAAGATTAATTTGGGACTAATCTTTTGCTTAAAATATTTATAGAAACCAGAAACTCAAGTGTTGAGCTTCTAGCTACAAGCCACGAGTCTAATTAATTAAAAGGAAACAAAATTTAAAATTCTGTTCTTCAAACCCAGCAGCCAAGTCCCAAGCAAGGCTGGCGGCTGAGGTTGTGAAGACTCCAGATCAGAATGCTTCTGTCACGGCAGAGGGGTCTATGGGGAAGTGCACTTCATGTTGGCTTTTAGCCACAGTTTTGGGACATGTTGTGTTAAACCCAAGGTATGTGGCTAATGCAATTTCATACTGGAGTAAAATTTCTGTGAAAATTCATACTCCTAGAAAGACTTAAGTAGGTGAAGGATCTACCATAAATGCGTTCATTTTAATCAAAGTAGTATCAATTCATTTATAGACATTTATATTAAATTAGAGAAGCAGAATGTGGTATTTTAAAAGAGAAATTCCCACATAGGACAATGTATTTGAATACTTGGTACCCAGTTGGGGCACTGTTTGATGTTATAGAACCTGCTGGAGATGAAGACTTTTTGGAGGAAGCATATCATTGGACCTGGAATTGAGGTTTGATAACTTGGTCCCACTTGCTCTTGCCTTTCTCTGTTTCTTGTGTATGGATAAAAATGTGGCTAGCCAACTTCCTACTCATGTTGGCATGCTTTCCCTGACAGTTACCATGCTTTCCTTGCCAAGATGGACTCTGCTCTTCTGGAACTATGAGGCACACCAGACACTTTTCTCCTTAAGAAGGTTTTTCAGAGTAGTTTGTTACAGCCAGAGGGAAGTAACTAATATAGGAATCGAGACCAGAAGTGGGATGTTGCTCTGATAAAGCTCACCTGTTGCTTATATGCATTTGGACTATTTTGTGAGAGAGCTTGGAACTTTGAGCCAGAAAAGCTGTTGAATGTTGGAAGCAGAGCTTCATGGGTCATGCTAATGGGAATTTGGAAGATAAGAAGACTGAGAATGTGGGAGTAGAGGCCTGACTTGTAAGGTGGCAGGAGCAAGGACTCTATCAAACACAGGACTGGGCCCATTCACATTATATTCTTTTTTTTTTTCTTTTTCGAGACAGGGTTTCTCTGTGTAGCTTTGCGCCTTTCCTGGATCTCGCTCTGTATACCAGGCTGGCCTCGAACTCACAAAGATCCACCTGGTTCTGCCTCCCGAGTGCTGGGATTAAAGGCGTGCACCACCACCTCCCGGGCACATTATATTCTTGCAAAGAATCTGGCTCCACTATGCTCACAGCCTGAACTTACATGAGGCTGAATTGCAAAATAATGGAGTAATTAAAAGTAGGGTCTTAGGTGGATGAAATTCAAGAGAGTATAACATTGAATCTGTGTAGTAGATATTACTGAATACACTTATACAGCTCTACAATGAAAATGATCAAGAGTTGGCAGAAAGAAGCTTAAAAAATGTGTATTTTAGATATGGAAAAGAACACTAGGAAGCCTTCAATTGCAGCCAAGTCATCTGCTGAAAAAAAAGGCAGTAATTGTTAAGAAGATTAGTGTTACTAAGGCCCAGACCCCTGTTCTGTATGGAACTGAAAGGACCAAGCAGATGCCATAACAGGCTGCTTAGTCTTCTCTCTGAGATCAGGCCTCAATTTCAGTTTCCTGAGACTTGAGAAAACAGTTTCTGGGAGGCCATGAACAAAAGACATAGTCTGCAGTAGCTCCCTTTCTGCACATACTCACACTCTGACTGCTCAAGGTTCAGCCAGTTGTTTACTGTCTAGGACCCTAACCAACTTAGAGCTACATGCATGGGTCAATGTGAATGTTCGGGGCCAGGTAGCCTCCATGGCAGCTCAAGAGCAGAGCATGGGCCACTGAGTCAACTCCCACAGTCAGGACATGCTAGGCCAGCCAGCCTCCATGGCAGCTCAAAGAAAAAGCCTGGAAGTTGTCCAGGCCTGCCCAAAAATGATAACTGTAACCCCCAACTAGTAAATTCAAGGGTTACACACCCTCACCTAATCATATGATGCAAAGGCTTGTACCACCCCACTTGCATTTTTTTCCTTTAAAAACCCCTCACTCTGAGAGCTCAGGACCATACTTCTCCACTCACTGTGTGGGAGTATTGACCAAGCCTGGGCCTGCTTGTTATCAATAAACCCGTGTGTTTTGCATCAGGTATTGGCTCTGTGGTAGTCTTGCTTGGGGGGTCTCCTGACATGGACACAACATTTGGGGGCTCGTCCTGGATCTCCCCCGACCCCTAGACCCTGATCCGAGGGTTTACTAACTCGCCCGGTAAGTTTCTGTGTCTTTGTCTGTCCCTGTCTTTGTGTGACTCTGTACATTCACTTTCTTTTCTTTCTTTCTTTCTTTCTTTTTCTTTCTTTCTTTCTTTTTCTTTCTTCCTTTCTTTCTTTCTTTCTTCCTTCCTTCCTTCCTTCCTTCCTTCCTTCCTTCCTTTCTTTCTTTCTTTTTTTCTTTCTTTCTTTCTTTCTTTCTTTCTTTCTTTCTTTCTTTCTTTTTTAAAATTTTATAG
>CABHPQ010161483.1:0-25302 GCA_902168405.1 Peromyscus aztecus | reverse complement strand
CCCCCAAGGTGAGGTTCTGCTCATGCCCCCAAGGTGAGGCTCTGTTCGTGAGGGGTACACAGCACTGCTCTCCACTAATACAACACTTTCCTGGACCGCTTTCAGACAGAATCCACATACACAACGTTTCCCCTTCACTGCAGAATTCACTGATGTGTATTCACATACTTAAGAGTTAGGGGAGCACCACATTTTCATCACCCTCCCCCCACCACCAAGCAAAACAAAACCCTAGACCTACGAGCTGTCACTCACATTCTCTGAGTATTCTGGACATTTCACTAAATGGAACTGAACAATACGTGGCTCCTGGTAACTGGTTTCTTTCACCCAGTATGTTTTCAGATTCACACAGGTATTATTGCCAAATAATATTCCACTGCACAGAAATCCATTTTGTTTTTCCACTCTTCGGCTGAAGGATATATGGAGTGGTAGTTAATCTTCAGCGTCAACCCAACTGGACTAAGACTCCCCTAGGAGACACATTTCTGGGCATGTCTGTGGGTGTTTCCAGAGTGTTGTTAAATGAAGGAAGAAGACCCACTCTGATTGCAGGTGGTATCATTCCACAAGCTGAGGCCCCAGACTGGACACAAGGGGGAAGAGGAGGATGCCAGATGAGCATTCCCTGCTGTTCTGAGGTACAACACGAGGAGCCCCAGGCCTATGCTTCCAACACCATGGAGTTACCTGCCGCCATGCCTTCCCAGCCATGAAGGATCACGTCCCATCCAACTCTGAGCCAAAATAAACCTTTCCCCTCCCTTAAGTTGTTTCTTGTCAGGTGACAAGAAAAGTACCTAAAACACATGGGTTGTTTCAGTATTTGTTGTTATATAAATACTACTCCTAAATGTACTACTATGTAAGTTTTTAGGTAAATCTGTTTCCAATTCTCTTGAATATATACCTTAAATGTACTAAGAAATGTTGGGTTGTATAATAAATATTTCAGTCTGATGCTTTGATGAGCTGCCAAATTGTTTTCCAAAGCAGTTATTATGTCTTATATTATTACCACCAACACATAACACTCCAGCTCCCCCACACCTTCGCAAATCTGTTACTTTGAATTTTTTACTTTAGCTCTCCAGGTGGGGATGCCCACCTCTGCCTTTTGAATACTGGCATTAGGGTGTGCACCACCATACCTAGTTTATCCACTTAAAACGCTATCGGTTGTTTACACCTTAAGTTGCACACTCCATATGTTTTCTCACAGTATGAGCTGTTTTCCTTCCCCTCCCTGGCTCACTGGAGCATCACCAGGCAAGCAGCACATTACTGTGGAGCTCCCTACGCCTGAGTTGTCTTCACTCCTTGATGCACAAAGGCTTTCATTTTGATGAAGTCCAACTTGGCTTCTGTTTTGTCATCGCTCTCTCTCTGTCTCTCTGTCTGTCTCTCTGTCTCCGTGTGTCTGTCTGTCTGTCTGTCTGTCTCTCTCTCTCTCTTTTGGTTTTCTGAGACAGGGTTTCTCTTAGTAGTCCTGGCTGTTCTTGAACTCGGAGATCTGTCTGCCCCTGCTGGGATTAAAGCATTTGCCACCACCGCCGCCTGCCTGGCTTCTCTGTTTTTCTTGATTGTTAAGAAAGCCAGAGTCACAGATCTCTTTGCCAGCAGTCTGTAGTTTCCACCCTTATATTAAGGTCAATGATCCACTTTTAGTAACCTTCTGTATGGTGTTGCACCGGAGGGAGTTTCCAATTTCATTCTTGTGCATGTGGATACCAAGTTGTGAAATACAGTATTTTTAACTTCAATAAAACCCTTTATTATCTGGCCCCCACCTATCTTTCTAGTCACTCCCAAATTTGTACTTTATGCTCTGGCCAAACCAAACACATTGCGGTTCTCCAGTACTAGCCACACTTTACCCCAGCTCCCTCCCCTGGGCCTGGATCCCAGACCTCATAGAGCTAGATCCCTACGTTAAAGCTAGTCTTAGGTTAGCCTGACCCTGACCCTTTAACTTCTTTCACTCAGGCATACCCCAGTCCCCCACATTCCTACAGATCCTAAGTAACCTTTCTCAAACTGGAGAGGGCCTGATGAGAACTCTGCAGATCTACAGTTTACAGCTCTTGAAAACTCTCGATTTCAGATCTGTTTGAGAATTGGGTTTGGTGAGGGAGCTGTGGGAGCTTTTAGATTAGACTAGTTTAGGAGAAGACTTCTCCTGAGCTCATTTCACACTGCTGAGTTATGTTTGAGTACGAGAAAAGTCCTCTGCCTGTAGGAATATAGGTAAGCAACACAATCAAGAAGCATTGTGATTGTACCTAGGAGCATTCAGGGTACCACAGGAAGTATCAAGGACAGCCATTTTTGGTGAAAATTGACCACTGCTGGGTGCTGAGCACCTGGAGCTTTCAACACTTACTGTGTAGAAAAGCATGTTCAATGTGAACATGAAAATGGGATATAAAATAACAGCCAAGAAACGCAATAAGCCGTGGGACAGACCTGGGAAAGTACTGGCTACTGTGCCCTCTTCCTGACCCCTCTACCCTAAGCAGAAACAAGAAGGTTGAAGAGACTATTTCTAAAATTCCTTCTAAAACAACGTTTACAACAAATAATTTTATTCTAAACAGATTCCAAATAGTAACCCAGGTGGCAGGCTATAGAAAAACCATATGTTTAAATACAAAACAAAAATAAAAACAAAAACACAAAAACCATTAGCATTAAGTCTGAATCAACAGATTTCAAGGGGGACCCAGGAATCTGTACCTACAGCCATCAAGCTACTTCGGATGCACAGTCAGGTCTGAGGACCTGGCCACAAATATCTGCTCCATTTGAGCTTTACAAGATGTAACTCAACTTCTGGGTCCGATGGCTTCCAGAAGATGATGCCAGCCATGCTGAGATTTGAAAGACAGGAAGTGAACAACATGGAAAAGGGATGAGGGAAAGGCACAGAAATAAAGCCTTTGAGTTTTAAAGGCCAAGGGGGAAAACCAAACAAAACCCAGACTATTTTGAGCACTTGGGGAGGATAACCACAGGGTGTGACCCGCACACACCCTCTCAGAAGGAAATGGGTAATCCACACTCACTCCTGAAGGCATACTCCTGTTGCTTTTCCACAGTTAACTGCACCAGGTGTGTGCCCACCGCTAAGGAAACCATTCACGGGAGAAGGACAGGACGGCGAATGTCCCTGGTTTGCTCAGGACACCCCTCCTGTAGGTACCCTGTCCATCATTACCATTAATGGTAAGTTTTCAGACTTCTACAATTAAAATTAATTCATGACACGTTTTAAGGTCCTCCTACTTGAAAACCTTGAATGAGCATGAACAAGACAGCCAGATTCTCTAAGGATAAGAAACAAGTCTGCTTTTATAATTGAAGTTGCACTAGTATACAGCCTTGCTCATTTGCTTACATCCTATCAATGACTGCTTTCTCAGTACAACGGCAGAAGTAAACAGCTGAGCTGCAGATCACAGTCTGCTGACCCACCTTCTAAAACAGCACACTGTTGTCTCTTCACTGTCTACTGTAAGAACTCTACGCCACCTGTACCTATGCTCAACTGTATGCTAATAAAGTGAAAAGCTGAACTCTTCAACAGTATGGTATATATGCAATAAACATTTAAGATGAGGCTTTACATTTTTTATTCTGACAATAACATGGATTGTAGTAGGTAGAACATAGCTTTAACACATACACAGATGCCACCACGACCATCAGGACACAGCAAAGTTCCACTGCCACGAAGCCCACTAGAGAAGTCATGCTCCCTTGGTGCCAGCCCAGGCCTGTCCTTCTGGAACACCACGTAAGTCCCTGGTAAGCTGCCTCCTGCACCAAGCAGACGCAAACAGCGTTAGTGTGTTCCTCCCTTTGTTGGAATTGAGATTCTAGTGCTGTTTGCCCGTTTACCAGTCAGAGCACTTCCTGACAGGAACAAATTGGGTTTTTGTTGTTTACTTGAGTGTGCACATACACCCCTCCAGATCTGAGGACTGAACTCGGGGCCTCAAATATGCTGTACCCACAGTCGGAAGGTATCTGGGCTGTTTTCAATTTTTGGCAAATATGAACAGCGATCCTACAAACACACGTGTTCAGGTTATATAAGTACTAAGGCATGGGTCTGGGTCAGCTAATGGAAGGCACGTTTAACTTTCTAAGAAATTGACAAAGTACTTCTAGAGTGATGGTACCACTGCTCATTCCCAGCAGTGACCTGAGGCTTCCAGATGCCCATCTTTGCATTAGTCGTTATGATACATAGCTAAAAGATGCAGTGGTATGGCATGGAGCCTTCAGTTTGTATTTCGCCAAAGAAATGACACTGAACATCTGATCTGCCATCTTTTGGTGAAGGATGTCTTCTAGTCCTTTGCCCGTGTTATAATTGGGTGACTTTCTTACTGGAGTCTGAGTGTTCTCTACGCATTCTAGATACAGCTTGTCATTTACTTGAGCAGAATGTTATGGACTAAAGTGTGCATCCCTACCCCACGCCCATGTATACGTTCCAGTCCTCACCCACAGTATCATAGAAAATGACCATATTTGGAGACAAGTGGTTTAAACTAAGGTTAAATGAGATCGTACGGGTCAGTTCTTACTCAATGTAACTGATTTCTTTTCAGAAAGCAGAAGAGACACTAAGAGTTCTTACTCAATATAACTGATCTCTTTTCAGAAAGCGGAGGAAACACTAAGATCACGGGCTCACAGAAAAAAAAGGCCCATGAAGGCCCAGCAAGGAGGCTGGGGGCCATCTGCAAGCTCGGAGGAAACCAACCCTGTCAGCATTTTGACAGCAGACGCCAGGGCCTGTGTGCTGCTTTGTTATGGCAGCCCTAGCAAGTGAAGACACGGCAAACCCTTTGCATTTGTCCAATCTGTCTCACTTTCTTTTATGGACTGGCTTTTGGTGCCATTCCAACACCTTATTGCTTAAGTCCAGATCCAAAGATTTTCTCCTCTATTTTATTTGAAGAGTTCTGCAGCTATATTTAGATTTATTTATGACAGCTGAGTTCATTTTTGTTTAAGGTACCTAGGTGGAGGTATTTTGTTTGGTTTTGCATGCCAAAGTCTAACTGTCCTGATTCCGCTTATTTAAAAAGACAATCCTCCTATATGGAACCGCCTTTGCGGACAGTCCGTTGGCCTACATGTGCATGGTTGCATTTCTACACTCTATATGGATCTTTATTTTGCGGTGACTCCTTACTTATGACAGAGTCTTGCTTTGATTTCCTCCAACTTTTTCTGAATTGTTTGGCAATATATTAAGTGTTTTGCTTTCCATGTGAATTTTAAAACACACACACACACACACACACACCTGCTTTTCTTTTTTAATGGGAAGTATATTTAATCCACTCACTAATTTGGCTAGAACCATCTTTGCCCCGCTGTGTTCCAATCCATGAACACTACAGGCAGGTCTCTGCTTCAGTTTCCTCTAGTATCTCATCAGCTTTACAGTTGTCAGCAGAGAGATCCTAGGTCATTTTCGCTTAGATTTTAACAGCCACGTGTGGCGAATCGAGGCTGTGTTTGGATGGAAGTGTGACACTGGGGACACTGAGAGGCACTCGACAGGGGACGTGCCTCCATGTGAACGCTGCTCCTGTCAGAATGTGCCAGTAGCACAGCCGGCGGGACTGCGGGGAGGGCGGAGCTCTAAAGAAATAGTCCATGTGACGGAGGGCAATGGAGAGCGGAGAGCAGAGCAGATGTGCACAGGAGACGGAGACCGAGAGAAGACCTCCTCCAAACTGCCCTCATCCCTGAGGACTTTCCAGCTCCATGCCATGTCTCTCCCACAGCCTCTCTTTTCTAGATTAATCTCAACAGCTCTTCGCTTCTTGAAACTAGATAATTAAAGATCAAAGTTTCTAGAGCTACATGATCTTCAAAAAGAGAAAAAATAGATAGATGATCACAGTAAGTTTAAAAATGTAGTTAGCAGATAATGACTAGATATATTCCTGGAAAATCATCTGTGGATGACAAAACAGAACAGCAGGAATGAGCGAGTTCAAAGACTTATTTTTATTTCTATAATTCATCTTATTTTGAATTCTGGAATTTAAAATGGACTTGAGCCATATCAACAACACTCAAAAAATTTTTTTCTATCCAAACAACCCCTTATAATTCTGCATGGTTATGAATCTTGATTTTTTAATTTTTTTTTAATGTATGCGGCAAGGGGTGGGTATGTGCACATGAGTGTATTTTGCCTGCAGAGGGCAGAGGTGTGGGATCCTCTGGAGCTGGAGTTACAGGTGAGCCACCTGATATAAATGCTGGGAATCGAACTCAGGTCCTCTGGAAGAACAGTGAGTGTTCTTCACCACTGAGCCATCTCTCCAGCCCCTCAATAATTCTTTTAAATGCTAACTGTCAGATCACAAGTGTCAACTAATAACGTAGATGAAAACATGGAGGAAAGGAGAAGCAACCAGGTCACCAAATCCCAGCTTCCTGTTAGTGAAACATTTCCAGCCAAGTAGTATTCAGGCTCCAGGACCCGTAACAACCGCCTGCGAAAGGCTTGGACTGCAGCTCAGCTTGGTAGTGGAGTCTTTGTGTAGCATGCATGAGGCCCTAGATTCAAACTGCAGGACTGCTTAAAACAAACAAACAAAATCAGCGAAGATTTGTCTTTTGGGAGTATGTTAGATGAGATATAAAAAAGCTTCCCATTACAAGCACCTAGACATGGGGCTGGTGGGATAGCTAAGCAGGTAAAGCTGTCTGCTGCCCAAGATGCACACTGATCTGATTGATCCTGGAACCCTCCTAAGGATGAAGAGTTGCCCTCTGACCTCCACGTATGTGCCATCACACACACAGCTCCCTCCCTCACACAAATACTAACCAAATAAATCTTTAAAAAAAGAAATACATGAAAGCCGAAGAAAGCAGTTGATCTACCAAGGAAGCGCAATTAGACAAATAAAAGTCAGGATGCCGATGAAACTGTGCTCCAATGAAAATTGTATCTGGCTAGAATTACACTCTCAGAGAAAACTGCACTTGTGAAATAGGACAAAACTAATACTTCCAGGAAAAAATTGAGTTTACCAGCAGATGATGTACAAAAATGAATTCTAAAAAATATATCTCATAAGAAAAAGACTCAAAAGGAAAATGTGAAATGAAAGAATACCAATAAAAATTTAGTAAACTTGGGTAAATATTATCAGCTACTGAAGGCTGCAGGAAACGATAATAATGATGTCTAATTTTTGCAACTTTAAGAAAAGATTGACTAAGAACATTAAGCAAAATGCCATGGGAATGAGTAGGAAGTGGGGACTGAAGGGAAGTCATCTCAAGGAGCCTGCACCATTTGAAGGCTGCGGAAGAGCTAAGTCAGAGCCCTGTGACCAAGGGAATGTTTACTAAATGTATAGAAACAACGTAGGGCTGGAGAAATGGCTCAGTGGGCAGGGGTGCTTATCTGGTTGGCATGAGGGCCTGGGTTTGAATCCCCAGCACTCAAGTGAAAGACTGGGCATGGCCACTTGTGCCTGTTACCTCCAACAACTGTGGAGGTAGCTAAGAATCAGGAGGATCTCTGGGGACTGCTGGCTGCCAGCCTAGCTCCAGGTCCAGTGAGAGGCATCTCAGAAGCACAGGGTGGAGGTGAGTGATGGAAGAGGACATCTGACATCCCTGTTACCTCCACATGCATATAATAGGTATAAGTACCTGCACACACACACACACAACACACACACACACACACACCACACACACACAACACACACACACACAAGTTTAAAACAAAACTACTAGAAAGACAAGAGTATGCATGAGTAACCCTTCATTGAGGGGGACATCACCCCATGTGTAATAGGAGCATTTCAGGCTGTCTTAGTACCTGGAGAAGATAATGGAATTCAGAAGGTGGATGCCACACATCCTGCTCAGTCTACCAAATGCCACAGAATGACAGCCCTGGCCAAAATGGTTTGCAAGTTTGGTTGTATCACCCAAATCTGATGTGTTGTAAGCTGAATGCCCAGGCCTTCAGTAATGGGAGGTGACATGAAACCATTAGCAGGTGGGACATGGGGAAGGGCCTTAGTTCTGTGGAGTGTGTCCATGGAAGGAATTATGGAACGTCAGGTTCTCTGGCTTTCACTCTGGCTATGTGAACATTTCCCAATCTGCTGTTAGGCTGTGATGATATTTTAATTGTGCTGAAATGTGATTTTACTTGTATGTTAATAAATAAAGTTTGCCTGGAGATCAGAGGTCAGAGTGAGCCATAAGCAGAGTCAGGCGGTGGTAGCACACGCCCTTAATCTGATCACATGGCAGGTAGAGTCCCGGTATGGTCAAGGACACAGCCAAGCGTGATAACACACGCTTTTAATCCCAGTACCAACCATAGAGACCTGGAGGTCTGTATAGACAGGCAGTGACAGGAAGTCATGTGGCTGGGCTTAGAGCCAATGAGAAGGCAGAACAGGAAAGCAATAAAGGCGCAGGTTAAACAGGAAGAAGCTCTCTCTGGGGAAGCGACGGCAGTGAGGTGGTAAGGTAGGGTAGTCGTGGCTCTCTGATCTCTTTGGCTATTACCTCTGTATTTGGCTCTATGTTTCTTATTTAACAAGACTGTTTAGAAATTCGTCTACATTAGGCCCTTGCAGAAACCATCTAGACTTCTAGTCTAGTATAGTCTAGATTAAATAAACTTTTTTTCTTTATAAAATTGACCTGCCTCAGGTATTTCATTACAGTAGTGGAAAACAGGCTAATACTAGTACCTACAATGGTAAATATTGTGTACACCTACCAAAGAATAGAAGGAAACAACTCAGTACAGAAATTAAATAACTCAATACAAATTACTTGTTGATATCACTTAAATAAGATTTTTACCTTCCATATTCACATACACAGATCCTGAATTGATAGTATGAGGTAAGTTCCACGACCTATGATGTTAATATCACCCAGGTGACTGATTCAATCAATAATAGTCCATCAGTCAGACACTGAATGGGGTCCAAAAGACCCCCACTAAAAGGCAGGGCTCTGGAGGAACAGGTGTTCAGGACTCAGGAAACAAGAGTTTCCATGTGCATGCACATCAGCAGCCATTCCCAAGTCAGAACCTGGAGGGTTAGCAGGGAAAGTATTCCTCACGATCAACAGCTATAAAAGCAGAAAAGTGCTTTCCTGTTACATAAATTTTTTTTGCAACACTATAAATGAAAAAAATACAACAGCTCAGAACCTGCATAAATAAAGTAATCCAACCCACAGCCTACAAATCAACCACACATGAACACGGTGGGGAGGTCTGTTTGCAGAAACTCAGTCCACATTTGGCCATCTTCCCTTGAGCCTTGCCCCACCAATTCTGTCGTCTGGGATACAGTCATCACAGACCTACACGGAGAGGACTTTCCATGGCCCAGAAACCCTGCAGATAATGCACACTGGTTCTTCTTCCGCAGACTATGCACACCAGCACACAGAAAGGCTCTAAGGAGGCTGGCGAGACAGCTCAGTGATTAGCAGCATTTGCTGCTTGTCCAGAGGACTTGGCTCAGTTCCCCGCATCCACATGGCAGTTCACAATCATCTGTAACTTCAGTTTCAGGGGATCCAGCACCCTCTTCGAGCTCCCTGGGAACCAGGAACACATGTGATACATATACACACATACACACAGGCAAACGCTCAAACATTAAAAAACAAAACAAAACTCTTCCCTGTGGGCTGAAGAAGAGCTGGCTCAACACACACAATTAGCGACTCAATACCACCCAAATTCTAGCTCCAGGGGATCCAATACTTCTGGCCTCTTGTCCCCACCCATCTCGTCTTCTGTTTATTGATTTTATTGATTCGGAGTTGAGGTTTGCTGCCCTTCAGTCAGGATGTCTGCTCACCTCCACCTCCACCTGCTCACTTGCTCTAGCTAGAGAAAACTAGTGTGTTGGAAAAGGTCTTTACATTCCATCAGAGGGCTCATCGGTGGATGAGCAAATAAAATGTAAACTGGGGCAAAAAGGTAAATTAAACTTAACACTTACGAACACAGATAACTACATTATTACTAAAACACACAGTACACTACCCCATAAAATCCTGGTCTCCTTCTCAGCCTTCTGTGGTAACCGCAGCCACACAAGAAGGACAGCAGCACACACACACACAGTGACTTTATGCAGCTTCAGTCACCTTTGGTCAACTATGGTCAGAAAATAGTAAATGCAACACTCCAGAAATAATGAACAATGTACTAGGCAATCTTCATTACAGTACAGTGTTATAAGTATTCTATTTTATCATACTGTTATTAGTGTGTCAAAAGAAACTTTATTATGGGCATCTATATATATCTAAGAAAAAGTAACATATGGCTATATGGATGGATAGTCTGGTGTGTATGTATGTGTGTGTGTGTGTGTGTGTGTGTGTGTGTGTGTGTGTGTGTGTATACACAGCACTTGGCACTATCTGAAGTTTTCAATACCCACTAAGGGATTTGAAACACAGCCCAGGAAATAAGGGGGTAAACCATGTGCTGGAAAATTTAGCGTCTATGCATTTCAGAACCTCATTTTTATCAGTAGTAACTAAAAATTCTATTTTTATAAAAGTTTATATAATAGCAAACTTCATTTTTAAAATTTAAAATCCCTTATCTTTAGATCTGAGATAAGTAAAAACAAAAACAAACCAACAAAAAAACCTATGAATATATTTGGACCTGTGAAGGTGGGATGTACATCTTTTATTACAAACAGTGGAACATGAAGGCGTTTCCATGCTTGAAGTCAAACAAACCAGATGAGCGCTAATCTGATAAGCTCCAGGGCACAACAGAGACCTTCTAGTCACGCTGTGCAAGGGTTTTGACTCCTCCTCAGGCCTGGCAGGGGTTCACCCCACACTCAGTCCTCCTGTTTCCAACCTCCTGCAGTGGCATCTCATCTGCTCTCAGTTGGCTGGCTTTTACTTTGGGACAAGAAGATGGAGCCAGGGAGGGCAGTACGGTACACTTCGAAGGGCACATGTCTGGAGCAGGCTCTAAGATGGGGAAAATAGTTCTGTCTCCTCCAGACTGCGGATCTCCAGAGCAGAAGTTAGCAACAGCTGCCCCTGTATCTCCTGAAAACTCCCTGTGGGTTTGGGTTCTGCTGCACTTTTAATCCAGAGTCCAGAGCAGTCCTCAAAGGAGAGACAGAATAACACAGCAGCACTCATCAACATTAGCAGACCTGAGCTCGCCCGGGCTGCTGAGAACCCAGATGGCACATTTTCAGATACATCATCAGCGAGCTCGTCCAGATGGACAGGAACAGGATGGGAAGAACAGACTGTAAAGAAGAGAATCAATTCTGAGGGTAGGATGAGGGAGAATAAGAGCTTGAGGCCAAACGCACAACAGAGAGGCATGGTAGCTGGAGACCCACAGCGCTAACAAATACCATCTCCAGGTACCAGTTTGATGCTCCACATGGCAAACCTGGCTTGGGCCTTGACAGGCCGACACAAGGAAGCTGAAGCAAGCACCACTCCAAAGCTTTTCACACCAGGCTGGGAAGGGGGCTTTTCTCGTGGGTCAC
Organism: Peromyscus aztecus; assembly: GCA_902168405.1. NCBI lineage: Eukaryota > Metazoa > Chordata > Mammalia > Rodentia > Cricetidae > Peromyscus > Peromyscus aztecus. The sequence goes on along the minus strand of CABHPQ010161483.1, from coordinate 13,714 downwards.
ATGGAGACTCGATCCAAGAAATCCTCTCATTAGTCTCCCAGAAACAGGAAGTTCGTCAAACACAGATGAAATCACTATTTGTCTCTTAAAAAAATAAACCACCCCTGTTATAATTATAAAAGTGGACCTCTCACAAAAAAAAATGAAAGTTAATCAGTCCTCCATACCTGTAGGCTGGACCCATGAATCCAACAGATCCTGTAACGGACACCTGGGGAATTACCGCAGCTGTACGGCAAGTGTATGGGCTCTCGTTTCTGCATAACAACTACCTACACAGCATTTCCTTTATGCATTTCAAGTGCAGATGCTCACTAAAGGATACAGGAGGATATGCCCAGGCAAACATGGTATCGTATGTAAGGCCCTCAACCGTATGTAGACTTTGATACCTGGTCCCCACAGGGAGGCCTGGAATGAGCTCCCAGACACTGAGAAGCACCCATACATAAACTAAAGAGCGGGAGATTCCTTTCCTTTGCTTTTGGTTGTCCCCAATTAGAGGAACAATTAGAATCCCTTTGCAAAGTTTTATAATGTCAAGAAAAATTGATAAGCAGATGGTATGTGCCATGAAGCTACAAAGGTAAGTAGCATGATGATGGCTCATATGCATTGCTAGTTTGAACCCCAGCTCCATCATTTATTACAAGCATACACATAACATACTTTTTAAAAAAAAATTATTTATTATGTATACAGTGTTCTGTCTGCATGTATCCCTGCAGGTCAGAAGAAGGCGCCAGATCTCATTGCAGATGGTTGTGAGCCACCATGTGATTGCTGGGAATTGAACTCAGGACCTCTGGAAGAACAGTCAGTGTTCTTAACCTCTGAGTCATCTCTCCAGCCCTACATAACATACTTATTACATGTATGACAATGGACAAGATTCCTAACATAACACGCCCGATTTCTTATCTATAGCTAGATATAATAAATGGGGTAAGCTGAATAAATGGGCTGCTGTGGACCAAGTAAGTCAGGATTTACAAAAGAGCTATGAACAGAGCAGATAGATATTAACTAATCACTTAGTTTTAGCTATTATTCTACTCATTATGCCCACACATAAACATAAAAATTTTACCTTAAACTCCCAGAGGAGGAGGCGATGTTCAGTGTTTTTGTTGTAATGGTCTGCATCTCATGAGTAAAAGATAAATATTTCCATAATCAGAACTTATTTAAGTTTTGCAAGGTCACGTGGTTGCTGCAATCCCAGCATTTGGAAGACAGTCATGAAGGCAGCCATGAATCTGAGGCTAGCCTGGGCTACAGAGCTGCCTTGACTGTGTGTATCAGTTACTTTCCTGCTGCTGTGACAAAATGCCCCAGCCAGACGGGTCAGGAAGAAAGCGTTGGAGCAGGAACTGCAAGTGGGGCGCTCTCAAAAGCTCTCACAGTCGGACCCCAGTGACACACTTCCTCCAGCAAGGCTGCACTTCAGAAAACTCCCAATCAGCACCACCATCCGGGGACCACGTGTTCAAACACCCAAGCCTGTAGGGGACATTCTCATAAAAAAACACATACCATGTATTTTTTTTTTTTTAAGTTCAACAATTCAGTGTATCTCTGAAACGAAGGGCAGGATGGTTCTTTTTTAGGGGGTTTTGCTTGGCTTTTACTTTTGTTCCCACTAGCTTAACTCATGGAAGCTGCTTACAAATGTGCAATATGAATGTTTGCTGTGATAATATTTACAACACAATTAAAAATAAATGGCCATTTTTAAAAAAATCTAATCAAAACTGTGATAAACTCAGGCAATGCCTGAGCCGTATTTGCTGACAGAGAGAAATGTCTTTAACAGGGCACTGAACTGGAAGAGCGAGTTGCATACTGATACAATTAAAACCAGCACATACGTCAACATACCACGTAAGAGTTCATGTATGCTTAGAAAAGCTCTGAAAAGACACATATTGGATTGGAGAGACGGCGCAGTGGTGAAGTGCCTGACACACAAGCATGAAGACCAGAGTTCGAATCCCCAACACCCATGTAAAGACCAAGCAGGCTTTGTGACTGCCTCAAATCCCAGCACTCAGGAGGCAGAGCCAAGGGACTCCTGAGCAAGCCAGCTGGCCGGACTAGCCAGAATCCAGTTCTTACTTCAGTGGACCTACCTCAATAGAGGACAACGATTCAAGGCAATGTCGACTTCAGGCCTACACACACACACACACACACACACACACACACACACACACACACACAAACATGCTTATCCAAATACGTACACCATACACATGCAAAAAAATTAAAAGTAAGAAACATATCAGTAACTAGTACTTAAATATGGGTAATGAGTTAAGGTGGCATAGGAAAAGGGGCCTCTTCACTCTTCCAACTCTTTAACGATTTATTTGTTTATTATGTTGTATACAGTGTTCTGTCTGCATGTCTGCCTGCAGGCCAGAAGAGGGCCCCAGATCTCATTACAGATGGTTGTGAGTCACCATGTGGTTGCTGGGAATTGAACTCAGGACCTCTGGAAGAACAGCCAGTGCTCTTAACTTCTGAGTCATCTCTCCAGCCCCTTCCAACTCTTTTTTAAGGTTTATTATTGTTGTTCTTTATGTGCATGTGTGTGTGAATGCATGCCACACGTGTGTGGATGCCCTCGAGCCTGAGGAGCTGGAGTTACAGGTGGCTGTATGCTGGTAGACATGGGTATGGGGATCCAAACTCAGGCCCTCTGGAAGAGCAACAAGAGAGAGCACTTCACTGTTAAGTCCCCTCTCCACCCCTCACTTTTAATTATATTATTCAATTTTGAGAGCATGATTGGAGGAAGGGGGAGGAACTACGTAAAAAAAAAAAAAGTGTTTTAACAACCTGTAAAAGGTATTTTTAACATTATTCAGTGTGTGTGCATGAACAAGAGAAACTGATGATGTAGTTTACCAACGATTCAATACTATCACCATTATTCAACGTGCAGGCAGATTCCAGATCTCTGCAGGAAGCTTTCAGCACACCATAACTGGCACAGCCAAACAAAAGCACACAGGTCTCAGTGTTCTAGTTTTCCATGAAAACCTGAGAGTGTCCTTAAGACTTCTAATGAAAAGATAGTAACATTTATATGAGAAAACGCAACCATGATAAATCCCAGTCAGTAACCTTGATGCTCTGAAGCAAGCGTATTTAAAGATTGAGTATTTTAAGGCACATACTCATGAGATAGACAGCAGGATTGCGGGACTCTGCAGAGCACTGTTTTCAGGCCATGATCCAGCCCTGTGTCAATCTCACGATACTGACACCAGGCTCCTCGCGGTGATCTCTGCCTACTTCACTCCAGCAAGAATTTATGTGGGAGGCAGATGAAAATCAGCAATTTGCTCATGGTGTTAGTACAGGTGCTCAAGAAAATATAACTACAAAATAACATGTAAACTTCAAAGAAAGTGTATTTGCTGACCACCTGGAGTTAACATCTTAGAAATGGAGCTTTCACGTCTTTCGTGAAACATCAACCCTGACACTGTGGGGCAAGTTCTGTGTGACCTTACACCACCTCTCCCTGGCTAACATAGGAAAGACAACATGACGGTGGTGGTGGTGACGATGGCAGTGGTGACGAGAGCACAGGGCAGGCGGGGAGCACGGGACAGAACGAGTCCTCTGCCTGAGCACTTCCTGCAGGCACCAGGCACTGTGCTGAAGCTTCCACAGCACCCGTGAAGCAAGTGCTACTCCAGTCTACTGACACCACCAGGTGCTAATGATTTGAATCCCGTTGGCCTGAGTCCAAAAAGCGCTGCTCTGAATCACCACTTACCCACAACAAGGAATGATTTTCTAGAAAGAAAATCTGAACACGAACACTCAACCATGCAGAGACCATGTGCACTTTCAATTGCGATGTATGAGATTTAATTCGGAATTTTACCTGTGCCTACATTTTATTTTTTAAGAGAACATAATAAAAAGCTTAAACTTCGTCGATGACCTCAATCAGCAACTTGGTAGTGTCAGGTGCTGTGAAAGATGCTGTTAATGTGAGTCCCCAAGGCAGACTTCAGTGTCTGGGGACAGCAGACACAGGATGAGGGGCAATGTGCTTGGGGAGAACCTGGGAAAGGGCTTCTTTACACACCAAGGAGAGGATCCTTCCCTGAGGATGCAATTATAATCTTATATTGTACATAAATACGGAACTTTTATTAACATTTTATCTTTGCTGTATAAACTATAACAGCTGTATAAACTATAACTATACTGCATTTCCTAATTCAATTTCTAAAGCAAACAGAAAAACTGGGGTTAGGCCTTTACTTAGGAGGCTAAGGCAGAACTATCTCCAAGTTCAGACCTGTCTGGGCTATAGGGTAAGCTCAACAGTATGGTGATATTTGTGCTGAAATGTGATTTTATTTGTATGTTAATAAATAAAGTTGCTTGGGGGGTCAGAGCTAATAGCAAGCCATAGCAGAACCCGGGCGGTGGTGGCACACACCTTTAATCCCAATCACATGACAGACACATCTCTGTGTGTTCAAGGACACCACCAGCATAGAGACACACGCCATTAATCTCAATACCAACCATAGAAGACCTGGAGGTCTGTATAGACAGGCAGTGATGAGGAGGTCATGTGGTTGGGTTTACAACCAATGAGAAGGCAGAATAGAAAGTCAATAAAAAGACAGATACACAGGAAGTAGGTCTCTTTCTGAGGGAAGGACGGCAGCGGCAGTGAAGGGTAAGAAAGGGTTTTTAGTATTAGCTCTTGGCTGCTGCTCTGACCTCTTGGGCTTTTAACTCTGCATTTGGCTCTGTGTTTCTTATTTAATAAGACCGCTACATCTACACAACACTAGTTTGGTTAACCTTTAGCAAGATCTGCCTCAAAATAAAAACTGAGAAATGGTTTGGGACACAGCTCAGTGGTAGATTTGCCTTACTCACATGAGGTCCTGGGTTCAATTCCCAGTACAAACGTTTAAAACCACAGCATAAAATGAGTCTATTTGTTATCACAGGGGAATCAATAGTTTCAGAGTCTATGTAATGCTGGTAGTTCAGACATTCACTAGTGAAATTAAATAACTCTCCAATGTCCAGTTTGATACAAGCAGTCATAAAGATCAATGTCGTTGCTTCTAGTGGCAGAAACACGCCAACTTTCTCATCAATAAGTGAAGGATAAAGAAGCTGTGAGGTAGTCACACCATACAGTGCTGCCTGACAGTTAGAAATGATCAGATTGCAGGCATCTCAAAACAAATGCTAAACCATTGGAGAGCAGACTTCCGTCTGGAGTCCCAGGCATTGAAGGTTTGGTTTCTATCCTGCAGCACTCTCTGGAGGTTGTGGGACCTTTAAGAGTTGGGGTCTGGTGGAAGAGAGGTCACTGATGAACCCCTTAGAGTGTGGGGTTCACGGTCCTCCCTCTCTCTTTGCTTCTTGGCTACCATGATGAGAATTTACCCTACGACATGACATATTGTGCCACCACAGTCCAAAGCAGTTGGCCCTCTGCATCTACTACCTCTGTCTGCAGACTGAAAACACTAGGAAAACGCTGCACTGGGCATGCACTTTCTCTCGTTACTCTTTAAGCAATGTGGGGCTAAACTTACACATAAACTAAACTTGGTATTATATCATCTAAGTCAATTTCAAATGTTCAAGAGGACAGGTTATACTCAAAGACTATGCCATTTTACATAAAAAGACTGAGTTCCCTTGGACACTCGGAATCTGCAGGGATCCTGGAACCAGTCACTAGAGTAATAAATAAAAAAATGTGTGTATTATTGTTTGCTACTGAGGCACAGTATATTGTTTACTAAAATCTATGGTGATATTTTATTTGTGCTGAAGTGTGATTTTATTTGTATGTTAATAAATAAAAGTGCTTGGGGGTCAGAGCTAATAGCAAGTCATAGCAGAAGTCTGGCAGTGGTAGCGCACGCACTTAATCCCAATCACATGACAGGCAGATCTCTGTGTGTTCAAGGACACCACCAGCATGGAGACACACACCTTTAATCTCAATACCAGCCATAGAAGACCTGGAGGTCTGTATAGACAGGCAGTGACGAGGAGGTCATGTGGTTGGGTTTACAACCAATGAGAAGGCAGAACAGAAAGTCAATAAAAAGACAGACACACAGGAAGTAGGGCTCTTTCTCAGGAGAAGGATGGCAGCGGCAGCGAAGGGTAAGAAAGGGTTTTTAGTCTCAGCTCTTAGCTACTGCTCTGACCTCTTGGGCTTTTAACTCTGCATTTGGCTCTGTGTTTCTCATTTAATAAGACCGTTACATCTACAAAAATCCACTGTGATGGTTTCTTCGCAACTCCAATTTTTAATTTTCCCACAGAATCAGCAACCCAAACATGCTGTACTACAATGGCCTCTGGATAACACCATCAGATGAATCTCCCATTTGCTTTGTGAGGGGATTACAGCACACAGCCTGAAAGAGACTGATAAATAGAAGGTGACAGGGAAGGGTAGACTGAGGCCTCAGTTATTCTTCATTAAAATAACCAAAATTCCAAGAGTAACCATGAATCATTTATACTATAGGCACAACTAATATATTTACCTACCTACCCATACTACATTTCCAAGCAATCTATTAAAGCTAGAAGAGGTGTTGTATTTTGGAGTTTAAGATGGAACTAGTAACAAAAGCCTCGGTGTTTGCTTTGTTAGTTCAGCATGGCTGTGTTTGGGCTGGGACTGGGGGTAGAGCCCTTGCCCAGCCTGTGCAAGGCCCTGGGTTCCATCCCAGTCTCTCACAATAAACAAATAAATGGTATAACCATTTTTATATGCCAAGAAGAACCAGGAAAAACAGGGACTCCTGACAAGTGGCAAATAGCGTAAAGGTTTAATAGTTCTGTTGGGTCAGGCAGGATTGCAGAACACTGGTGGGCTTGGACAGCAGGCAGCAGCCGTCAATCTACTCCAAGCAGGTGATCTTAAGAGAAAGCTGTTTCATTTAGGCTTGGCTTCCAAAAGTCTACTTTCGGTTCTGTGTATGTGTGTGCCATGCCATGGAGGACTAAAGAGGCTATTGAATCCCATGGAGCTGGAGTTACAGGCTGTTGTGAGCTGCCCACAGTGGGTTCTGGGAACAGTGTCAGGTCCTCTGGAAGAGCAGCCAGGCTCTTCACCTCTGAGCATCTCTCCAGCCCTTCACACTGTCTTCTGAGCAGAACAAAAACTCTGGAACTATCTCACCTCCCTCCTTCAGTTGTGGGAATCTGTTTGAGCCAAGATGGGGAAGAGAGATATCTGCACTTAGCACCTCACCAGCTTCAAGTAGTTCAGGGGCCTAAGAAACTAGGAAGGAAGGGTACCTGGGGCCATAGTCTAGAAAGGGCTGCCCTGGCTGCCTAGGGGCAGCCAGACAAGCCTGGCAAGGACTTCTAGAGATCTGAGGCTAAGCCACAGCCACATCACTCAAAGAAATCTGAGTACTTATACAGACACTGTGCCAAGGAGTCCAGCACTCTTGTTACAAGCACATACTGTAGTGTGCTACAAGAGACTTCTCAAAGTAGGGCCTTTGTTCACATCTCAGACCTATCTGGTAACTCATAAGTATTCAAAGGAGAATTTAATCTGATTTTTAAAGGCATTTTATGTTTCAGGAAACATTTAAAGACATGTTTTTCAAAAGAAAACCAGGCTGGTAAGTTTTAAAACAGGAACCCAATCCTGTGTTAACATAAGCAGACACAAATTAACCAGACTTCTCTCAGGAGCTCAGGACTCCCATAAGCAACCATATGTCATAAGTCCAGTGGAGCTCAAATGCGGCACCCGCCCCCCAAATGCAGCTCTTTGCTGTAATGCTACCAGCACCTGCCAGGTCCCCAAGCCAGACCCTTCCAGGCATGCCAATCGTGCAGCCCAGGACAGCTATGACTCCCACCCAACACAAGACCACAGACGCACTTAAAACATCCATGAGATGTCGTCACAGGCAACCGCATGGTTCTCCAGCATGAACTCTGCAGGTGACAACAGGCAGGCATGTCAGAGGGTGGCCATGCCTGCCCAGCCCACCCCATCCTTCCACTCAAGGAATTACAGGTGTCTGCTAAATCCTTCCGCCTGCTTTGACTCTTGAAGCACAGGCGCTCCGGCTGCCAATGTCTTTTCCCTGGGATAATGCAACAGCCTCGGTCATGACTCTGCCATCTACCTCTGGGCTTTCACTTTTGTTAGCATAAACTGTTCATAATACTCTCTGAGGAGCTTTTAAGTACCTGTTATATTGGCAAGTATGTCCTCTTTTCATTATCAATATTTACCAATAAATACAACTCATGTCTTTTATTTCTTGATTGATCTAGGTAGAGGTTTGTCTTTCTCTCATGTATCTTTTCAAGTAGCTAGCCTTAGGTTTTATTGATGTACCTCTGCCTCTCAAATATAAACTCACATAGTGACAAACACCCGACTCTTTGCAAACAAATAAAAAATACATATTATAAAATAGACTAGTTAAATAATGGTGGGAAACTGGATATTAACATGTAGAAGAGATCACTCACCCTGCATAAAAATCAACTCCAAAAGACCTGAAATTCTGAAGCAGCGGGATGGGGGGGGGGGGGGGAGTAGGAGAAACCCCTCAGGACACGAGCACAGAAAAGGGTTTTCTGAACACATGCCAGCTCAGGAAATAAGGGCAATAATCAACAATGAGACCCATCAACCAAAAAGCCTTTTGCAGAGCAAATTAATAGAAGGAGGAGATGACCTATAGAATAGGAGAAAACCTTTGCTAACTGTACCTGAAAGAAGATAAATCTAGAACACACAAAGAAGTTAACAAAACAAAACAAAACAAAAAACAATGAAGAAATCAATAACCCAATTAAAAAATAGGCTAATCAAATGAACAATACTCAAAAGAGGGATTGCAAATGGCCAAAGGGGGAAAAAAAGGACAAAAAAAGGAAGGATGAAAGGAAGGAAGGAAGGAAGGAAGGAAGGAAGGAAGGAAGGAAGGAAGGAAGGAAGGAAGGAAATGTTCATCCTCACCAGCCATCAGAGGAATGCAAGTCAAACCCACACCAGGATTTCATCCCGGTCAGAACGTCAGCTGTGAAGACAACAAAGAGCAAAGCTGGCAAGGATGTGAACACGGGGATCCTTAGATGCTGCTGCTGGGAACCTAAACTAGTCCAGCCTCTATGGAATCAGTATTGGGGGGTTCTCACAGAACTAAAAATAGGGGACTGGAGAGATGGCTCAGTGGTTAGGAGTACTCGATCTTCCAGAGGACCCAGGTTTGGTTCCCAGCACCCACAAAGCAGCTCACCATCACCTGTAACTCCAGTTCCAGGGGATCTGATGCCCCCTTTCTGTCCTCCAGGGAGCCTGCACACACTTGGTGCACTGCAGGCAAAACACTCATACACATAAAGTAAGGTGAAAACAAAATATAGCTATCACATGACCCAACCATGCCACTCCTAATATTAACCAAAAACACCCCAAGTCAACACATCAGAGACACTTGTACATCAATTACTATGGCTAAGTTAAGGAACCAACTAGGTGTCTAACAATAGAGGACTGAGTAAAGAATTTTGTGCGTGCGTGTATGTGTGTGTATGTGTGTGTGTGTGTGTGTATAAATATTCAGCCAGAAAGAATGAAGTTATATCATTTGCAGGAAAATGAATGAAACTGGAGACAATCACATTAAAAGAATTATACTAGTCTTAAAAAGACATTATTTTTTTTTTTTTGGCTCCTAGATGCTATATGGTTACACACAACTACATATGCACATACAAAACGAAAGTAAATCAAACTATCTGGGGGAGCAAAAGGAATAACCGAGAGGGGCTAGAAATGGGAGGCTGGGCAGGAGGAAGGGATATGCCGAAGGTACTACGCCTGTATGAAAACTTGCAATGTAAATTAAACAAAAATCAAATAAGAAGGAAGGAAAGGCGAGGGGAGAAAAATTAAAAGATAATACCTGGGATTACAAAAACAACAATATCAAGAGAATCATGTCACACTTAGCAAGTCATACAACATGTTTATATTTTTTGGTTTTTTGAGGTAGGTATCATTTGTATCCCAGGTTGGCTTCAAATTTGTGGCAATTCTCCTGCCTCAGTCTCCAGGGTGTTGGGATTGAAGGTATGAGCCCCTATCTGGTTAAATTGTACCTTTGTTGGAGGTCAAAAAGAGAAAATTAGAAAAACCTTTTAAGCAAAAACAAACTTACAAAGAATTTCCACATTGTAACTTTTCTTGGGCTCCTCAGTCATTTATAGTCACACTACATCAGAGTAACTTTGTATTATGTTAAAAATGCTTGTTAAAGCTGTGAGGTCCTGGACTGTCTTATTGTATTCTCATGCCCAGAAAAGGGTAGTGCGTACATAAATTATGTGTTCAATTCATTGAGCTTATGTTTAATTTTTAATTTTTTACTTGTGTGTACATGTATGTCATATGTATGTGGGTGCTGTGAGAGCCAGAAGATGGAGCCAGATGCCCTGGAGCTGGACTTAGAGCAGGTGCTTGTGAGGCACGTGATGTGGGTCCTGGGATCTAAACTGAGCTCTGAAGGAGCAGCAGGATTTCATACCTGCAGACCATCTCTGCAGGTCCCTGTGGTGGTGGTGTTTTCAAAAGCGGTCTTAAATAATAAATTAAAGGTTTGGACTAAGTACGGAGTAGGATAGTGAGCCTCAGTGAAGACCCTTGTGAAGCAGTACAGGAAATGACCAGTCTGTGAACTTCTCCAGAGTAATTTAGTATGCAGAGAGAAGAAACTAAAAGAAAAGAAACTGAGTATAGTAGATCCTGAGATAAACTCAGGAACTTAAACAAACAAACAAACAAAAACAAGACAACTTAAGACCGCAGAAACAAACAGGCTGAAAATAATCCTGCAGACTGTGCATCCAGCGCGCCCACAGTAGAGGCTTTAGAGACCCATGCTGCCTATCACCCTAACAAGATGCAGAGACGGGGATCCACAGGCTCTGGTAAGGCCAGCCCAGTTAAGGGACGCTCTGACTCAAGGTCCTTCCTGGATGGTTTCTCGGCACTGACTCCAACAGACTGAAACAACAGAAGGACACTTCTGTCTTCCCCCAGGCATCAAACACAGACTCTTACATGGACACAGGCCCAACGTTTGTTTCTTCAATATTCCTTATGGTTTTCTGATTATAGTGAGGAAGAGCTTCGATCAATGGTGTGGACGGCATGGCGACCATCGCTGCTTGACAGAGTTCCAGCACTTCGACTTTATGGATCACAATTCTCCAGCCCCCTTTTACTTTGATTTCTAATGATTCTCACTATTACACCTTTCCATTTGGGAAATTCTGTGTGGGCTTTAGTGAAGGATGAACATGTATAAAATGGCAACCTATTAAAACAAAATAATTCTTTGGAAAAAAATCCCTGCCACCTTGGAACCATACAGCGTGACAACTCTGCCTATACCCACACAAGGTAACATCAAGTTGCTGGAAAAGTTAGATAAGTAACATGCTAGATAAACAAGGTATAGTTGATAATCAAGATTTATAAATTCCTAAGGTCTACTCAGGTTCACAGTAATATTTGTCTAGCTTTGTCTTTGCTCACTTTAAGCTTTAGCTATTTGGATAAACTACACCACATAAAAAAACTGTAACATTCTATAATGGAGAACCTGGTCTCCTGAGAAAGCCCTTTTCCCAAGGTCAGGCATTTAGACAAAAGCCCCCATTCCCTTGGGGAGGGGGGATTGGAAGAAAGTTCTGCTTGCTAAAAAGGGAGTCATTCTTATCTGGCAAGAGGAACCTGTGGCCCTTCCATGAACATATGACTGGTGCCTATTAACTTGTCAAGGTCAATACTAGCTTCCTCAATCCCTGGTCACAAGCCACACCCCAGCTCACAGCTCCCATTCTCCCATTTAATCTTTTGTGCAATTGTAGAGTATAGAAGGTGCATTCTTTTTTCAATGAAGAGCAAGCCATCCCGATTCACTCTCAGACTGTCTCCTCCTTTCTCTCACTGACTCCACACCTCCTCCTCCTCCTCCTTGGGAGCTAAACCCCGCTGGAGCTGGATTCCAGCAGGTCAGTATCTTTTTGGTTTCTATTACACACAAGTCTGGAAGGAGCATTCGGATCTAGAAGGTGGGAGGAGGGCTACACACCTGTGCAGACTGACTCTGGAGTAGGAAGAGGTCACCGTATTATCTAACAGAGAGCTGAACCCTTGACAGATACACCACAAACAGCCTGAACCAAGAATTCACAGTTCTTCATATTCATGCATCTACACCATGTAAATACTGCAGACAATTCAGAGTTCTAGAAACTTGGAGTAATGAATCACTCTAATAACAAAACAACCGGTAATACTGCAAAGATCTACAACTTTTTTGCAAAGCTAGCTATACAAATTTTGGTTCTGTGCCCATACATCATAATAACAAACCTACTAAAAACCATTATAATCACTTTGTTGTAACAGCCAAAGATCTTATTACATGCTCTTGGAACAGACATGCAAGTGTATGAAGAAAACAAAATGTATCAAGAGAGAAAGGTTGAGTTATTTATAATGAAAACAGTACTTAAGGGAATATTTTTAAGAAGTCTGAATGGTTGATTAAAACTACTTTTAGAAATATGAAGCACCAAGAAAAACTGGGCAGTGGTGGCGCACGCCTTTAATCCCAGCACTCAGAAGGCAGAACCAGGCAGATCTCTGTGAGTTCGAGGCCAGCCTGGTCTATAAAGTGAGATCCAGGATAATCACCAAAACTACACAGAGAAGCCCTGTCTCAACCCACCCCCCAAAGAAGAAGAAATATGAAGCATAAAGCAATTTTTAGATTTTGAAAAGCTCACTAGCTTCTCAAAAATGAAACTTTATTAAAACATATAAAGCATTATGCAGCATGAATTACATGTAAATATTTTTTATCATAGTTACTGTTTATGGAACTCTAAAAAGGCTTTTCTATATAATTTTCTCTGTCATAAGAAACAGATCCACACCACACAATCTATACAGACATTAAGCATACCTTTTAGAAATATTACGAGGTGTTTGGAAAAACCAAAGATTTTGATGTCCTTATACGATCTGCTGTTTTAAGTCTGTGGTAAACAATAGGACCCAATGTTCTGAAACACAGCAAGTCAGTTTGTGTGTGTGTGTACATGAATGTGTGTGTTCATGTGGTGTGTGAGTGAACATGTACATGTGTGGGAATGGTATGTGAGTGAATGCTCACCTGTGTGGAACTGTGAGAGTGAACATGAACATGTATGGATGTGGAAGCAAAGGCATGTAGTATGTCTCTGTCTCCCCAGCAATGGAACTGCAGGAGCATGCTCTAGGGGCCAGCTCCCCGCCCCCACCCTATGTGGTGCTGGGGATCCAAAGCCCCTAACAGTCAATTTTATTTATTAATTTTCTTGTAAATTCACCAATGTTACTATTTTACTTCACTTGTGAGTTTGCTTTTCACATATTAAAACTAAAATAATACATACATTTTTAGAGAAGGATTTCTATGACCTTTATTTATTCCTGTGTGTGTGACATACACAGAGCTTGGGTGGAGGTCAGAGGACAATTTGTGGGAGTCGAGTTCTATTCTTCTACCATGGGGTTCGAAAGACAGAACTCAGGTCATTAGGTTTGGTGGCAAGTGCCCTTTACCTGAGCCACCTCACCAAACCTTTATTT
>CABHPQ010161482.1:0-43446 GCA_902168405.1 Peromyscus aztecus | reverse complement strand
TAGGGTCTCAGTTTCTTGTCCCTGGGGTAGGAAGACAAAGGATGTTCCAGATCTCAGACTGTTGGTACCACCAAAGTAGCCTACATTTGAGCTCTTTACATCATTTTTGTCACCCACCAGGAGCCAGCCCATCCTTCCCATGGTTTTGTCTTCAGTTTTGTGGCACTCTTGGCTCCTGCTATCACATTTAGATTCTCTTAAGCTCTTGTATGCCCAACATGGACTCCTAGCTGAGTCCAATGTTCAAATAGTAATCTTCATGTCAAACTCTTTCTACCCCTTTAGCGATTTGTATCCCTTTCTTGGAGCTCGGGACATCCCTTGATGAAGCTCCTTGTACCTGGGTTCCACCTTCTTGACAGTTCAGGGTTTGAGTCTGACCCAGAAAGAAGGCAGTTGCTGTTCACAGCTGTAAAAAGGAAGGTCTGGTTCCTACTCTGTGCGGGCTCAGGGAGGAGGGGGACAGGCACTCAGGAAAGAAATAGTTTTTAAGCCCTATTCCCAATGGGGCTGTGTCAAAGGTCTTACGTTCAGTTTGGACTCTCCCAGGTAGTTTTTGTTCTGGGCACCACCCCTCCATGAGAACTGGGGAATCCCCTCTGTGCTGCTGAGCTTCCTCAAAACACCCATTTCCCCCTCTAGGCTACACACCTACCCAAGGCTCCCAGTGGATGCTGTCCAGACCCTGATTTTATCAGTTTATGGGTTCTGAGTCCTGGAAAAGCAAGTACCCAATTATCCCCCAGAGCCTGGGCTTGGTGGAGAATCCAAGATCCCTTGAGAGTTTGGGTCCCTTTGGCTTGTCATGGTCCTTTGTGATGGGGATAGTCCTTTTCTCATCCCTTCCATCTTTGGCACACAAACAAATTCCAGAAAGGAGGTGATCCAGAGAGTCTTGCCCGAATGTTTGCTACAGATTCTGGCCTATGTCTGCTGCAGTGAGATGTCTTTCTGTATGCTGTGAATATGTGTGGCTCCCATTGGATAATAAATAAAGCTGTTTGGGCCTATGGCAAGAAATCTTACAGCCAGGCGGGAAATCCAAACAGAGATAACAGAGAGAAGAAGGACGGAGTTGGGAGAGACGCCAGCCGGCAAAGGAGCAACAAGATGCCAGCAGACCTGTAAAGCCACGGCCACATGGCAACATATAGATTAATAGAAATGGACTGAGTTAAGTTGTAAGAGCTAGTTAGCAAGAAGCCTGAGCCATTAGGCCATACAGTTTGTAATTAATATAAGCCTCTTAGTAATTATTTTATAAGAGGCTGTGAGAGCTTGGGTGGGAGAGATTTGTCTGGACCGTAGGGCTAAGCAGGACAGAGACATTTCTGGCTACATTTGGTGGTGGCTGGTGTCTCTCTCGACGCCTCCCCCCCTTCTCTCTGTATCTTTGTTTGGATTTCCAACCTGGCTGTAAGCTTTCTTGCCATGGGCCCAAACAGCTTTGTTTATTATCCAATGGGAGCCACACATATTCACAGAATACAAAAAGACATCCCACAGCAGTCTGCTCTGTAGTGGGACTCTGTTGAAGGACTCGAACTTCCAGGTTTGGAACAAATTTGGTTTTGTCCCTCAGAGCTGAAAGATGCTTGGAGAAACTAAGGCAGGCTCTGGGTCATACGTCCTGACGTAGTGGGTCGCCCCACTGCATTTGGCGAACATAAAGACTTCCTATGGAAGATCCAGCGGGCTCCAAAGACTCTCAAGGCTCCCCTTCTCCTGTCTCAATGTCTGTGCTCATCTGTCAGCCCACGGCATAGGTGAGATCTGGGGCCAGACACAGGGAGCAGAACAAAGAAGTGAGAAAGAATCCGAGATGATGCCTTCCCTGGTGGCACACACCTGTCATCCCAGCACTTAAGAAATAGAGGAGAAAGGATCTAAAGTTCATTGTCATCCTTAGCTACATAGTGAGGTCAAGGCCAGCCTGGGCTACATGAGACTGTCTCAAAAACACAACAGAGAGGGGCTGGGGAGAGGAGAAGACTATGAGGTGTGGAAGAAAGAAACAAGAAGAGGGGTAGAGCAGGGATGGGAGAAGGCTCCAGAAAGAAGTGTCTAGTTGCTGGGATGAGCCCAATAGACAGGGCAGTGTGGCATGGCCTCAAGTGCTGTCTCAGAAGCCAGGTGGGTGACATGGTTAGGACTATAGGCTCCCCACTTGGCAGCTGGGCAGTCTGGGGTGGGTTACTTGAGTCTCGGTGTACAGAAGAGGGCCATCCTTTTCTTTAAAGAAGAATATTGACAATACCTATTTTTCAAAGTTGTCCTGAGATTTAGAAGATGACATGGACAGCACTCATGGCTTCAGACATGATGGTGAGACCAGAAAAGCACTTGGTGTAGGACCCTTGACCTTATATAATTGTACCATGTCCACTGGTCTGACCTAGGTCTACCTCCAGGACAGTTTCTGGGCCCCTCCTGTGCAAAGGCCTGACTCACTTCCACAGTCTTGGCCTCATCATTGTAGACTGTCTCTGGTACCTTCATGCTGTCTGGAGAGAGCACTGTACCCTGGAGCAGGGGGGACCAAGGGGACCTTTATCCCATACTAGCCAAGTGGGCTTTCATAGATAAGATTATACCTGACCCATTTCAGCCTTTTTGCGCTGTGTCCATCATTTGGTAGTTTAAAAAAAAAACACTAAAACTGAGGCCCCAGAAATTTTGTGAGTTATGCAATCTGGATTTGAACTCGGGCCTGGTTAGACTCTACCTTCCATGCCAGTTACTCAGAGATGAAAATCTCAGAGGGAAAGACCTGGGCAGTAGAAGTATCTGGGAACCCAGAAATGAATTTTACTCCTGACAGAACCGTGGGCCTTACAGGGATGGGGAGATAATCAGTTGGTTAAATGCTTGCCTTGCAAACAGAGAACCTGCATTTGATTCCCAGAAGCACATTAAAAAGTGAGCATGTACTATACACTTGTAATCCCAACACTGGCGTGACAGGCAGGTGGATCCCTGGGGCCATCTAGCCAGCCAGCCTACCCTACTTGACAAGTTACAGATCAATGAGAGACCATGTCTCTAAATGTAGAGTGGATGACTTCTAAGGAATGATGCCTAATGTTGTCTTCTGACCTTCATACCCATGAGCATGCATACAGGATTGTTCTTGGGTGAAGACAGGGCTTGACATATTTGTCCTTCAGTGCATGTCTTAGCCAAGCATGTCAGCTCAGCCTGGCCTGCATTGGATGCTAGATAGGATAACCAGGGCAGTCTCCTCATCTACCCCCCAGCTTGGAGCCTATCAGGGAGGCAGGCCTCAAGTCAGGAAGTAAGTCTATAGTCAATCAACTGAAAAGAAGCTAGTGCCTGCCACATGCCAGGTTTGTTGCTAAGAGCTGAGGAGTGGAGGTACCAGGTGCAAGGCAATAGGGTAGAGGTTGGAGGAGGGACAGGAAACATATTCCAAGGCACGGAGCAGCAGAGAGAAGCTTATTTAGATCAAGAGGCCTTAGGATGGACAAAATGGATCAGTGAGTAAAGGAAAGGCATCTGCCATTAAGCTTGATGACCTAAATTCAATCTCTGGGACCCAGATGGAGAGGACTAGCTCCCACGTTGTCCTCTGACTCCCATAAGCACACTGTAGCATTTGAACACACAGAGATAGATAGATAGATAGATAGATAGATAGATAGATAGATAGATAGATAGATGATAGACGGATAGATGAATGGATAGATGGATGGATGAATGGAAAAATGAATAGATAGAAAGAAAGAAAGAAAGAAAGAAAGAAAGAAAGAAAGAAAGAAAGAAAGATAGATAGACAGACAAACAGATATAATAGAGTGGACTCTGTTCACCCATCCATAGAGACTACCTTACCCAAAGGGCTCACTCTGGGGACACTGAAGTCCAAAGAAATGATAGGCAAATACACACTGGATCCATCTAGCTTGAGGACTTGGTGTCCTTAACCTCCTGCCTCTGCCTCCTCCCTGCCATGCTTTATGCTCCAGTCTAAGACTGCCTGGACACAGTGGATGGAGGACAGGAAGCTCCACGTAGCCCTGACACCTCCTCAGTTCACTTTTCCCTTTGCTTTCCAGATTAGCAAAAAATATTTTCCCTAAAATACAAAGAAATTGGGTTTGGGTTCTTGGCTGCCATCACCCATCTACCCATCCCATCGTGCTACCAGCTAGGGACACATTGGCTGGATCTATGGTTTCTGGAGATTCTCTTGGGGTCCTGGTGAGATTGTTCTGAACACTTAAAATTACTATCCTGAGCAGAAGGTGCATCCAGAAAGCAGGTTTCTCTATACTCTGCATGACTAGTTTTCTAGGGAAAAAGACAATTTGCTATAAAAGCGGAATTAGCAATGCCCAAAGGGCCACAGGACATTGGGAGCTGGCAGGACTAGCCCCTGTTCTTTCCCTCTGGCCCTTCTTAACCTGCCTGGTTTGCTGTGATGGGGAGGGAGGGGCTGTGAGCTGAGGCTAAGCCTTGGCACCCATTCTGTACTTTCCTAGCTCCTGGAACAGAACTAGCTTGAGGCTGCTGGGTTCCCCTTAGCTGTGACTTACAGGTGGGGTGGGGAGTAGGGGTGTCCACAGGGTTGCCTGCTGCTACTGACAGCGCCTCCTAGAGGAGGGGTGTGTTGGCTGGCTCCTATGGACCTCACACCTTGCTTCAGCTTGGGTTTCATCCAGGGCAGTGGGTTTCCCAACTCCTGTCAAGGTGACAGTAGATCCTCCACTCCTTGTCCGGGGACACCAGACCACCTTCTACTTACAGCCTCTCAGAGTGAAGGAGTGAGGCTGTCTTTGCTCAAAGGAGAGTCGGGGTGGTCACTAGTTCCCCCAGACTCAGGAGCACTGAGACCCCTGCTCCCAGTTCCCACAGGCTGGCTGTCTCTCTGCCTAGGGCTCCTGAAGCCCTAGCCTTTCCTGTACTCCTTCCCTGCACCTGCCTTCGTACTTAGGGCCTATGAGGGAAATAATCCTTGTGTTCATTATTTGACCCCCCTCCTCTGCCCCTCTGCTTTCATTAGAGACAAGAGAGCTAATTACCACCCCTCAGAGGCCCAGCTACAGGCCATTTAGAACTGACACAGCCCTTGAAATGATTTAAAAATCCCATTTTCCTGCAATGAAATGGGCCACCCTTCCCTCCTCATTAAGGCTAATTACTAAACGTTTCCCATTCAAGGAGGAGCCTTGCTCTCACCCTCCAACCAACCCCACCTCAGGAAGTGGTTTCCCACAGAACCTTCCTGGGCAACAGCAGAGGCTTGCCCCATCTTGACTGGATTTTGAAGACCCACTACACCACAGCATCCTATTGAATCCCCGAAAGCGAAGGCTGGATGGAACAGACAAGATAGGATCAGGCTGGTGGAGTTGGATGGAGTGGTGTTGAGGAGGAGGGGAAGATCTGCATGGTGAAGGGATACTAGCATCTCTGAAGCTTGCTGCAAAGTTACTGACCCCAGACCAGAACATAAATGTGTTGCATCCCAGGGGGAGTCCGTCAAAGCTGGGGAAATGCCCCCACGGAGCTCTCCGTGGTGCTGGATTTTCCTAGACAAGCATTTTGGCTCAAGAGCAGCAGATGGTTCCCTCCTTGGAACCAGAAAAGTACAAATAACAACAACAACAACAACAATAATAATAATAATAACAACACATTATAAAATTAATAGAGTTCTGTGGCTTTCCCTAGGGAGATCTGAAAAATCTAGAGAGTGCCCTACATGGGGGCACGGATAACAGACCAAAGAAATTATTCCGCCTAAGTCTAGCTTGGGAGACCAATGAATTTGTTGGCGTTCTTTACAGGAACAGGAGTAACTTAATTGGAGCTGCATCACTGAAAAGCACACCCCAGCTTGGATGATAGCTGACAGAAGCTGCATCCCTGATGGGCAGCTGCACCAGAGTCTCCTCTTCCCAGAAATTGTTCACTGTTTTTATAAGCTTGTGAAGCTTGAACCATTCTCGGCCTTGGAAAATTCGTTAGGTTCCTCAGTCTTGTCTGGGTTCAGGAGGGAACGTTCACCTCAGAGGAAGTAGTTACAAAACACCAAATTAATAAATAAGACTGCATTTTTTTTTTCTGGGCAGTGTTTGGTATAGCTCAGGCTGACCTCAACTTCACTATGTAGCCAAGGATGACCTTGAACTTCTGGTCCTCCTGCCTCTACCTCAAAAGTACTGGGATTAGAAGTATGTGCTGCCACATGGTTTGTGCGGTACTGGGAATAAACCCCAGGGCTTCATGCATGATAGACAAACACGATCAACTCAGCAACACCCCTGTCCTCATTCTTAATTTCAGTCTAAATTTGTTTATTTTCTAACATTTGTTCTTTGAATTTAGGGTTTCTAATTTAGGCTCTGAACTCCATCTGGCTCTGCTTTTCTGTTTTTATTGAGGACTCGGAGACACAGTCCCTAAGGTTCTTCTCCTGGCATCTATCAGAAGCCTTTTATTTGCTTTCCAGAGGACATGTGGTGTAAACTGTCCCCGCATGCCTTCCAGCCTCACCGGTGAAATATGCACATTAATGTTTAGCTCCTAAGTGAGCTCTGTGTGGAGGGGCAATATAAGGGAAAGTGGTGTTACCTGTTCTGTTAGGGATGCCAAAGCCTTCTCAGTGTGCACTTAGGCCAAGCAGGACTCACACTCTAATTCCACTGCTGTTTTTGTCCCTGCTGACCCCCAGCAGCAGAGACACTTCAAAGAGTGGGGTGCTATATTCTAATATATTCTAAGTCCTCTTCTGGACTCTGTCAGTCCTGCCCACTTTCAAGCTTTGTCTTCTGGTGTTTGTAAACAAATGTCCAGGCAAGGAGAAAACCTCTATGTAGAGGATGAAGCACCCATCTCAGAGTCCCCCAGTAGATGCATATTCCATGCTCCTGATCCCATTTGGGTGATGCCTAGATCTCCACCGCTCCTACCTCTGCTTAGTCTAAGCAAACTCCACTTGTCAGTGTCCTACCTTCTGTTTTACCCAGTCAGGACTGCAGATTCTCTCATGTCTCCAACTGCTGTATCTGCAAGGAGTGGCTTAATATTTGTATCCTCTGGTATTTTCTGCCACAGGAATTAGCCCTCTTCAGAATTTTGGTGACACAATTCCCATCCCCACTCTCACTATGCTAATGGTCCACATCTGAACTGTTCGCTTTTGTGTCACCATAATCATCATGCCTGGTGGGGAGAACCGGAAGGAGGAAATACTTATTTCAGCTCATGGCTTCAGTCTGTCAAGGCAGCAAATGCGTAGCGCGAAGAGCATATGGCCGTTCACACAGTTGGGAACTAGAGGTCAGGCATCACCTTGAAATGCCCGCCCCTAATGACCTACTTCCACCACATAGGTCCCACAGCCTCCTCAAACGGTGCCATCAGGGAAACAGCTACCCAAAACATGAATCTAAAAGGAACACTTCAGTTTTGAACCATGACAATATCTAATATGCCACAGAGTTCTCTGTCCTAAGAGGCAAGAGAGCAGATGTCTATTCTCTCCTGGGCACCACCTACCTACATGGCAATTTGTGGTACCTTTCACCTGTAGGATGGGAAAGCAGCCTCAAGAAGAGTGTGACTGAGGCAGAAAAAAGTGAGGTGATTTAATCCACGCCCCCACTGCCATCCATCCCTCCATCCTGCCTTCCATCTATCTTTTATTTAACCAGTGTCTAACACAGGTGAAGAGAGATGCAAAAGATAAATGAAGCCAAGGCCCTCCCCTCAAAAACTGCACAGAGAGAAGAGTCAGGAGCCAGCCCGTGGAAATGTCATAACTCTTTGTGTTCAGAACAGGCTGCAGCAAGAAGGAACAGGAGGGGACCAGCAGTCCAGGAGAAGAAAGTTTCTGAGCTCTCAAACACAGGTGGATGAGCATGTCGGGCAGCAGTAGAGACACAGAGATGGGAAAGAGTGGGGCCCTAGCTTGGCATGCTGGCAGCCCAGAGGCCCCAGAGGTGACCTGCAAGGCTGATAACAGGGCTCTCTTATCAGGCCAGGGAGATAGGCCTTCACCCACAAGGCCACAGGAAAATGGCAAAGCTTTGTAGATGGAACAAGGACATGATTAGATCTGCACTCTTTGAGAGATCATTCATGGATGACATCAAGGACCACCCTGAGGGAACCCAGGAGTGGGGACAGAGTGGACAACAGCCTTGGAGACACCACTTCTATCATCCAGGTAAGGAGTGGGTGTTGCATCATTTGCTTCATGAGCCCTTGATGAACATTTTTGTGTTTTATTTTTAAAAAGTAAAACTTGAGGTAAGGGCTCTTCATGTAATTTAGGCAAGCCCAGAACTTTCTATGTATTCTAGCCTGGCCTTGAACTTGCAACCCCCTGCCTCAGTCTCTTAAGTGCTGGGACTACAAGCTGTAGCTTGTACTCTTTTTTGCAGGGGAGGGGTAATTGAGACAAAGTCTCCTAGCCCAGACTGGCCTTAAACTAGTTATGTTGCCAAAGACGCCTTGAACTCCTGATTCTCCTGCCTCCACCTCTCAAGTACTGGGCTTCTATTAATCCACCCCCATGGTCACCTTGGCTACTTTTTTGTCTTATATCCATCAAAACCCCTTGGGAGTGTCAGCAGGTAGGTGCTCCCATTCAACCCAAGTTCCCTGGTTCTATTTTTCTCTGTTTAGAAATCATCCCAGATTACCCACTAGGGATTTCAGCCACTCTTAAGTCCTCAGACACCCCCCCCCCACACACACACACAAGAGAATAACATTAGGAGAGGTGTTCATACTGGACAGACGACTTTACCAAATTATGTGAGCCATGGTTCTCTTTTCCACCCTCCGCTAGCAGGGCATTTGGGGCTTGCTGAGAAATGAGTTGAGAGTAATGTCAGTATCCCCAAATGGCAAAGATGGAATATCTTTCTGTGACTAGAGGGTCCAACTGCAATCAAAACAGGGTCAGAAATGAGGAACGCCTGGAATAATGGCACCTGCCTACAGTCCCACCACTCAAGAGTCTAAGGCAGGAGGATCATATGGTCAGTCCTGGGCCATGCAGATATTCCATTGAAAAGAAGGAAAGAAGGAGGAAGGAAGGAAGGAAGGAAGGAAGGAAGGAAGGAAGGAAGGAAGGAAGGAAGGGAGGGAGGAAGGAAGGAGAGAGGTAGGGAGGGAGGGAGGGAGAGAAGGAAACAAACACCTAGACAACCATTCCAGGTGATGTTTATCAGACAACTAGGTGATATGTGTATCTCTCTTGAGACCTTATTGCCTGAGGAGAGGAGCCATCAACATGCTGACTGTACCTGGGACTAGAGTCCAGCTGTGGGACTAGAGTCCAGCTGTGGTCCCAGTGCAATGATCCAGTGGTCAGCTAACAGCCAGAAGCTGTATGTCCTGCCGCTTCACAGTATATCTTGTTCAAAAACCTTAAGTTCCTTGCCTGTGAGTTAACTGTTGCTTGGAGACACCTCTGCCACTCTGGGGCCACTGGCTCACCCCAGCAGTGTAGGGTTGTCCCAGCTGGAGTAGCACAGACCCTCCTCTTGCTCAGTTTTCTAACAGCTCCACTGCCTGGGGACTGACTATTACTATCCACACATTACACTCGAGAACGTGACTTGTGACTTGCCACACCCCAGCCTCTGTGAGTGAATCTGACACTTCTCTGGGCCTGGTGCTCCCAGGGGGACATAGTTATCCTTTCTGGAACCTAGGGTGCCCTGTCTGGTGAGATGATTCCTGTGGAAGGATGGGAGCACATTGATTAGGGAATTGGGGGAGTTTAAGTCACATCGATTCCAAGAACTGGCCCAAAGGAATAAACAGAGGACTCCAGGTAGCTGGACAAGGGTGGCTGCTGGGTCAGTGGAGGCCCTCTCCATCCTCTGAATGATCACTGCCTTCCCGAGTCCATGACTAGACACTCTCCTCTACCTTGCCCTGGAGGCAGAAACTGGGACAGTCAGTTCTCCAAGTGTGGCCAGGTGACTCGTATCTGTGCCCCCCCCCCAACTTTGAGCTCCCACTCCTCTAGGAAACTAGAAGTAATGTCCCCTTAATGACCCAAGATGTGATGCAGTTCCTAGGGAGGCCAGCAGGAGGCACTCCACTATGTCACACTAACAGAAAGGCAAAGTGAGCTTCAGTGTTTCCCTAGCAGCTTGGCTGAAAGCCTTCTCTCATAACCAGAGGATGGTTGTAGTTGTCAGCTCATTGCCTCCTGAGAACAGCCCTTCGTATGCTGGTTAGTTGTTCTCAACGTGATGCAAGCTAGCATCATCTGGGAAGAGGGACTCTCAACTGAGAAAATGTCTCCATCAGACTGGCTGGCAGGCAAGTCTGTGGAGCATTTGCTTGATTAATGATTGTAGGAGGGTCCAGCTCACTATTCACCACCCCTAAGCAGGTGGTCCTGGTTGTTATAAGAAACAAACTGAGCAAGCCATGGAAAGCAAGCCAATAAGCAACGTTCTTCCATGGTCGCTGCTTCGGTTCCTGCCTCCAGGTTTCTGCTTGAGTTCCTGCCCTGACTTCTCTTCATGAAGGACTGTAAGCTGTAAAATATAACCTTATAAAAACACAAATTCTTTCCTCCCCAAGTTGCTTTTGGTCATGGTGTTTATCACAGCAACTGGGGGCAAACTAATACACCTGGGCAGATTCTGGAGCTGTGGGAAAACCTACATCTTTAGCACCTCCAGGAGGATCAAATCAAGTTGTTTAAAAATTTTGAGTTGGAGCCGGGCGGTGGTGGCACACACCTTTAATCCCAGCACTCGGGAGCCTAGAGGCAGGCGGATCTCTGTGAGTTCGAGGCCAGCCTGGGCTACCAAGTGAGTTCCAGGAAAGGCGCAAAGCTACACAGAGAAACCCTGTCTCGAAAAATCAAAAAAAAAAAATTTGAGTTGGCAAAGGGGGTTATTTTTGGCTTCTTTTGTAAATAGCAAGTCTGAATATTGGGGGATGTGAGTGTTTTAGAGGGGAATGGACCCCCTGCCAAGAACCTTATTGCTGATCCAGGGTGCTTTCCTGGAGTGTGGGTATTAACTGTGGGTGGTCATGGGTTCCCTCTGCTCTCCTAGATAGATTACCTCAGTCTTCTGGAAAGGTCCAGGACAGCAAAGATGCCACAGGAGATCCATCTACTGTATCAGAGCTGCAGTTCCCCATTAGAATGCAGTCTTAGTCCATGGTTTTCCACCAAGGAGCAGAGTGGTCTAAAGTGGGGGCTCCGGCACCTGGCAGGCTCTGGAGTGGCTGCTGTGGCTTTACATCACTTACTTCAAGAGAGTGTCCCTACCTCCTAAAGACAGTAGGAAGAAAGAAGGTGACAGATCAAAAGTGCCCAATGCAATGTGTGGTATATAATAGGCCCAAAGTTAACACTATCCTATGTACTGTCATTGTTATTATATTATTAGCAGAATGACATCACAAGGAGAGGGTGACCGGGGATTGGAGAAAGGAGTGCAGACTTTGTATAAGGATCTTCAAGCTGCTTGTATCTCATTCCTTAAGGTGTTTAGAGACTGGATGACCCCGTCTCTATCTCTAAGGGCCACCACTCATTATGAGCTAGATATTTGATGTCCTTCCTACAAATTTAAAAAATATAGATTAACAGATAAAGTAGTACTTATGTGCCAGGCACAACACAATGTTTTGAAATACTCACACACTGTGAAAGAGAAATATAGCTAATTAACCTAATACCTTACCTGGTCCCTTCTATACCTTATTGGTCTATTTTGTGGTACAGGAAAAGGGGGAGTTGAGGTAGTCGTAGCCAATGTCTGTAGTAGAGGACCCCAGAACTACTTCCCAACTCGTCTCCATGCAGAAAATCGACCCCCGCCCCCACCCCGAATTCCTTTTTCCGAGCACAAACAGCAGGAGAGGGACCAAAATGGGGCCAGGAAGAGGTGGCTTAATAAAAAATCCCAATAAAGCTTTGCAGCCCCTGGTGGCCAGGGGCAGAGCCTGGGCATAAGCCTTCCATAGACCCTCCCACCAGGGGGCCCTAACTAATATTCCTGGAGCCTTTGCCTGCCCTGGGCTTCATTACCCATTCAGAAGGGGATGAGAGGTCCAACAGGGCTCCCCAATGCTGCCTGACAATATTGCCAAGCTGCCTACCCCAGCCCCACCCCAGCATACACCCTCCCACTCCAGACCCTCTGATGAGGAATGGGATCCATGCAATCAGCCATTTGCCTATGGGACCAACCGGGTCATCTTATTGTGGTCAGATGCCAGCTCCAGGGAGTCAGGCAACCCTGGTGTGGAATTTGGAGCAAAGACGTATTAAGGAGCCACAGAGAGGCATGGGGTTCTTGTCCCCCCCCCCTCCCCAGAAAAGAGAGAACAAGATTGAAGAACAAGAACAGAACAAGATTGGTTCCAAGTAGCGAAGGTTTAGGTAGATGGGACAGACTCCCAGGCTGAGCCCTGCTAGAGTCACTTGCTAACAGAGTCTCTCCTCCTCTGGCAATTCAGAACTGGCCAGCCTCCTTGGAGGCTCTAGGTGGGGCCAGCTCTTGCCTTGTTCCCTCTCTCTACCCTCTCATAGAAAACACAATGCTTTTAAGGAGTTCAGGCTGAGCAAAGCTAAGTCTGGCTAGTTTCAAGACAGCTAGACAAAGGACTGGTACAAGATTGCCCGGAGTGCCTCGGCCCTCAGCTGCCTACAAAAGGCAGGGAAAAGGAGTACAGACTCTGCAGTTAAGCTTAAAAAACAAACCTGTGAAACAGAGAGAGGTCCCCTGTTCCCCCTCCTCCAGCAGGAGCAGGAGGGGCTGAAAACATTTGTTCCGAGAGAGGGTGGGGAGAGAAAACCCTAAGTGCTTTTGCCTCGGTCTTTGTTTCTTTTTTTTTTTTTGCCAAATCATGCAGAAGATGCTGGCAGCTGCGAAGATTCAATTATGCACAATGCGAAAAATCATTTACAAAAATAATGGCACTCGAAAAAAAATGGCCTCTCCAGAAATGGCGTGGAACAATAAATCCGTTAATTAGCTAATTAATATTCAATTGGGGTCAGTGGGCTTAATAGAACCTTTCTTGGAGACCCAAGAAATTCTAAACTGCCGTGAGGCGCCTGCCCACTGCCATTATCTCGGGCTAGCAGGCCCTTATCGGACTGCCAGCTGTCCCCAAACAATGCGGGCCCTTATCAGCTGGGGCAGCAGCCCTGGCCGCTCACTCCGACTGCCTCCACCCAGAGGATGAGCATGCAGCCTCTTGGTAATTGATATATGGCTCAGCTTTGTCTGAGGCTGTTTGCTCTGCTGGTATTTAAGGCAGCGCGGGACCCCCTGATTGATTGCCATTGGCCAAGTTTCTGCTGTCAATGACAACCTGTCAATGGGGGACCAGCCAATGACAGTAGCTAACATTCTTCATGTCCCAACCATCTGGGCCAGGCCAGAGGCCTGACATGCAGCTCCGTGGCCCGTTGGGTTTGGCCTGAATTTTGTTGTCCTCCTAAAGACTTGGGTGGGTAGATGTTTGGGTAGAAGGCCACCACCTTGCCTTGCTTTGTCATCCGTTCAGTCTTTCAGGAAATGGAGAGGTTGGACCAGACCCTTACTACTCCAAGTATGGCCCATGAACTTGCAGCCACCATTGCCTGAGAGCTCCAGAGAGACTTCAGACCTCTGGAATTGAAGCCAATGGAGTAAAGGCCTGAGAGTCTATATTTATCTAGCTCTCTGGTAAATTCTCAAGCTGGAGTTTGAGAAGTAGTTGGAAAGATCACAGTTCAAATCCCTGGCTGTGTCTCAGGATCATTTCAGTGTGAGGGGATTAGATGCACTCCTTCCTGCTGTGTTAGGGTCTCTCCCTCAGTCCTGAGAGAAATAGGTTGGCTAGCAAAGAGGCATCAGTCACTGTCATGGTCATGCCTGTGGGGAGCCTGTTCAGTGTGAGAGAAGGCTGCACATGACCAAGGGGGTTGACAAGCTATGGACATACAGGACTCCAGGAATCCATTGAGAGTTAGAATCCAATTCCATAGAACATGTTTCCTATGGGAAGGGGTTCCAAGGCTGGTCCCTAGATGCTTTGAGACCCATAGCAGGCTGAATCTCAATACATCTCATGGATGGACCATGCAATCAGAAAGAGAGGAGAAGGAAGTAGAGGAAGTTGGTGAAGTGTTGCTCTGATTGGTTGATAAATAAAGCTGTTTGGCAAATGGTGAGGCAGAATAAGGTTAGTTGGGACATTCCAACTGGAAAGAGAGGAAGGAAAAAGGAAAGCAGAGGAGATGCTGCTAGCCGCTGCCATGAGAAGCAAGTACCAGTAAGCCACAAGTCATGTAGCAAAGTATAGGGTTGATTTAAGATTTAAGAGCTAGCTAGAGAGAAGCCTGAGCCATTAGGCCATATAGTTTGAAAATAATGTAAGTCTCTGAGTGATTATTTTAAAAGCAGTTGTAGGACCTGGGGCCACAAGAACTGGGCAGGACCAGATTGGAAATTTTCCTGTGTCCTGCCTGGTCTGAAGCCACTCAGACCCCAATAAACACATAGAGACTTATATTAATTATGAACTGTATGGCCATTAGCTCAGGCTTATTACTGACTAGCTCTTATACTTCAATTAACCATAATTCTTATTTATGTTTAGTCACATGACTTGGTACCTTTTCTCAGTTCTGCCTTGTCATCTTGCTTCCTATGTGTCTGTCTGGCAATTCCTGACTTAGCCTTTCTCTTCCCAGAATTCTCTTTGTCTGTTTATCCCACCTATACTTCCTGCCTGGCTACTAACTAGTCAGCATTTTATTTATCAACCAATCAGAGCAGCATATCTTCACAGCATACAGAATAATATCCTACAGCAGTGAAGAAGAGGGACCTTACATCTTACAAGGATTCAAATCACAGGATCAGTGTATCAGTTACTTTTCTTGTTGCTGTGAACAAATACTCAACAAGAAGCAACTTATGAAGGAAGGATGTTTTCTGACTCACAGATTGCTAGTATAGTCTACCATCATAGGGCAGGCATGGCTACAGGAGTGTGAAGCATTTGGTCACATTGGGTCTACAACCAGAAAATAGAGATGGAAGCAGGTATGCAGCTTGCTTTCTCCATTTTATTCAACCAGGGACCCCAGTCCATGGGATAGTGCACCTACACTTAGGGTGCATCTCTTCACCTCTGTTAACCCAATTATAGCTCTTATAGACATTTCCAGAGGTTGGTATCCTAGGCTGATTTTCCATCTTGTCAAGTTGACAATCAAAATTGACCATCATGGTTAGGTTTCAGTTGCTTTACTTTCTAAGCGGGCAAAGTATCTTCAGTGGTCTACATTCCCACTGCCCCATCTCTCCCTTCATCCCGCTTGCCCATTCTCCATCAGTGTACCTTCCCAGGCCTACTCTGAGAGGCCACATCTGTGCTCCCTTCTCCCTGGCATCCTGCCTAAAATCCACATGTCTGGAGCTGCATGTGCTAGGGGACCAGCTTGCTCCTGTCTCCACATATCAATAAAGAGGCTTAATCACTGCAGCTGAAGGACTGTAGGGGTTCTGGGCTTGAAGGTAGCCCAAGATGAGGCAGGTAGGGAAAGCCCACCCTGACAGCACCCTACCTTCTTTCAGATGCTATGTGGGAGCCACTCAATCAACAGGGACAAGAAGGTAATGAAGTATAGAGCAAACACCAGGCAAAACTAGCCCAGCTCACCCTCAATGTTCCTAATCTAACTCTGTCCAGGAAGGATGCTGCAGACTTCAGTGAAAGGAAAAGAGAACTGTAATCCCCCTAGAGCTATGGCCAAGTGCAAGGGAGTCTGGGTATCAACAGGTAGCAGGACCCAGCCATAGGAGCTATGGGAAGTTAGTGGGGCAAAGCCAGCCCAAGCAAAGCACAATTGTGTTTAGGAAAATGATACCTTGAGCATGTGACCTGGCAGGGCCTTGAATCGCAAAACAATTAAGGCTGGAGTCCAGCAACTATGACACGAGGTAAAATCTGAATGTGAGGGTTGGGCTACTGAGTTCTTTTCTGTCTCCAGGTACATCCAATATGTGCCTGGCAATCTGACTAGCCCCTTGTCAAATATGAAGCTGAGGCACAGGCTCAGTGGGCTCCTCTAGGAACAGATGTCACCACCTCCTGCTGTGTGGGAGTTCTAAAAGGAATCTCCAGAGCTTCCCAGGGTTTTAGGGCAGGCTCAGCCACTTGCTCAGATGGGTGTGGGCTGTCAGAATCACCAGCAAAGAGCTTGGGGAAAGAATAACTGATGTTCTGGGGCCACTAAATGATCCTAAGACTGTGCCATCCCTGGGGCTCTGGGGTGATCCACAGGCTGATAAAGAATATCAGAAGCACATATCTGTTAGTCATTGCTCTTTTAGATCTGATGACTGCTATTTGACTATGATAAATTCTAGTGAGAAGCATAGCCTTCTGCTAAGTAAGTATGGGTTATCTAAGCCTGAATCCCAGCCATTGAGCACTTAGCTCTCAAGCTGCTCAGGCCACCCAAATAGTCCCTTCTTTCTCTCCCATCTGCTCATACCTGGGGATAGCTCTCCCTTCTTGAGCAAATCTCCTCTTTTGAACAATTTGGGTTTAGCTCATCTCACTGGGTGTTGGAACTGGACATCAACATTGTTCTCATATGGATTTGAGTTGTGATCATATTCTCTTTCCAGAGAGAATGGATGTGGTATTGTCCTGGACAAGCTGGTGCAGTGTTAAGACATCCCAAGGCTCTTTTGCCCAGGTCTAGTCTGTCTTGGTTATGTTTTAGGAGGCTCATAGGCAGTGTAGGTGGCAGAGATAGTGACAGAACCTCCTGTGGGATGTTCTGTATGGCAAATGTGTTGCTAATAAAACACTGATTGGCAGTGGCTAGGCAAGAAGTATAGGCGGGACTAACAGAGAGAATAAAAAGAACAGGAAGGCGGAGGGAGTTACTGCCAGCCACCACCAGGACAAGCAGCATGTAAAGATGCCGGTAAGCCACGAGCCATGTGGCAAGGTATAGATTTATAGAAATGGATTAATTTAAGATATAAGGACAGTTAGCAAGAAGCCTGCCACGGCCATACAGTTTGTAAGCAATATAAGCCTCTGTGTTTACTTGGTTGGGTCTGAGCAGCTGTGGGACTGGCAGGTGAAAGAGATTTATCCTGACCGTGGGCCAGGCAGAAAAACTCAAGCTATAAGAACCCCATAGCAATGAGACACTGAGACTCAACAGTCAAATCTGAGAGAGGCAAAGGGCATCCTCAAGAGCTGGCTGGCTTGAGCAAGAGAGGAAGAGCGATAGTCATTGGACTGGGGAGGCCACTTTCGTGATGAACACAGGCTTCCTAAGCCAATGGTAGCTGTTATCAGTATGAAAATGGTGGTAGACAGGAGGCCTGTAGCTTTTCAAAATTCCTACCCTGCCCTTGAGTCTCTGGTTTCCCATATGCCCCAAGAGGCTTCTTCCTTGAGAAGGATGAGGGCTGAGATTGCTCTTTTGGGGTCCCTTGGACCATTCCACTTTATTTTTGAGTGAGAAGTAATAAGGTTCAAAGTACAACAGCTTCTCATGTGTGTGTTTTGTGTGTGTGTGTGTGTGTGTGTGTGTGTGTGTGAGTGCGCGCGCGCGCGCACGTGCATGTGTGTGCACCCACACATGTGAGAAGGCCAGAGGACAACTTCGGGTGACATCTTCAGGCACAATACACCTTTTTGTTTGTTTTAGACAGGGTCTCTCGTTGGCTTTGAACTTACAAAATAGGCTAAGTTGGCTGGCTGGTCA
Source organism: Peromyscus aztecus (assembly GCA_902168405.1). NCBI lineage: Eukaryota > Metazoa > Chordata > Mammalia > Rodentia > Cricetidae > Peromyscus > Peromyscus aztecus. The sequence goes on along the minus strand of CABHPQ010161482.1, from coordinate 25,697 downwards.
GCAAGCCCCAGAAGTCCGCCAGTCTCCTCAGTCCCCAAATGGGGATTGCAGTGTGTTATTTCACACATGTCTGCTTTGTTGTTTGTTTGTTTTTAGTTGTAGGTTCTGAGGATTGAATTCAGATCCTCATGTTTGCAAGGCAAGCACTTTTCTCACTGAACAACATCCAAAGCCTGCTTTCCAAGTATGCACTGTCCACATTGGGTCAGAGACAGGACAAATCCAGGGACTGCCCTCGCTCTTCTACAGTCAGCTCTCTCCCTGACATTCACTGCCACAGACACACCCCCTTACTGGACAGACTCCATTGTGGGAGCGTCCAAGCCCTACCACCAGGGGAAAGAAAGTTTCTGTTATCCTGAAAACAAGGCTTAGGAGCAGGAGGCCCTGAGTGTGCCTGCGGAGTTTGGAGCTCCTTCAACTTCAGGACTAATTGCAGAGAGGCGGTGGGCGGGCTCTTGGCAAGCGATTAGCTGTCCCACTGCATGAATAATTTGCATAGAAAATGCTTTATTTTGGCAATCTATTAAAGGGCCCACAGTGCTGTGGCTTATCTCAGTCTCACAGCAAGGCAAAGGCTTGGCTATCTCGTTAAGTTCTGTTGATGCATAACAATTTGAAATGGGCACAAGCTAGTATGACATTTAAAGATGCCTTCACTTAATTATATTACACAAACATGGGGTTGTTTATCCTTGGGAATAAAGTCTTTTTGAAGTCAAAGTTGGCATGTGCATAAAGGAGGGCATTTTAACTGATTTTTCAAGAGGGGGCCTTCTCACTTCAAACTTTGGGGAGGGCGGCATTGGATTTCCTTAGGGCCTTGTAACACAGAGGATTCTATGGCTGAGATGCAGGCTTTGAGATTGGTTCTTTAGTTTTTCTTCTTTCGGGGTGGCCTACAGTTTGGCACAGAGTACAGTGCTGTGGAGAGAAAAGCTTATTAGAGCAAGGAACAGAGACTGGCTGTGTGACCTTGGGCGAGCGCCTTCCCTTCTCTGAGCCTCCATTGCATCCTGTGCAACACGTGAGGTGGCCGTGGCTGTTTGAGGGCGGTGACCGGCAAACCACAGCTTATTTTTGCTTTCTCTTTGCTACTCTATATATTGAGAGAGTACAGAAGCAGCCTTGGCTGACCATATCGCCCAGCTAGTAGAGTGTTTGTCTAGCATGCACAGATGGGTTCAATCCCCAGCACCGCATAAACTGGGCCTGGTGGTACCTGTCTATCATTCTAGTACTTGGGCAGGAGGATCAGGGGTTCAAGGTTGATCTCAGCTACACAGTGAGTTCAAAGCCAGCCTGGGATACATGAGCCACTGTCTTAAGAACAAAACGAAACTACAATGCAGCTTTTTGTTGGGAATCATAGGGAATTCAGGGGGCCCGCTGTGCTTTCTGAGGACTGGGCACACGCAGGAGGGGGAAGATGGGAAGGGCACACAGCTGTAGCGGGCGTTGGCATGCTTTTGCTCTGCCAAGTCAGAAGGCCCAGGAGACTACAGAAAACACAACCTCGCCTCACTCCCTTTAACACTAGGAATTAAGTCCTGATTGGAGAATGCACAGGAGAGCTCTAGGGGAGCTTAGAGAGCCGTGAAGCTCTGTGAAGCCTGCCTGTATCTCCTTGTGCTCGAGGCAAAGCCATCCGAGAGTTGGCCAGGTCTTCACCTCTGGGCCCTGGAGCAGAGGCCAGGTCTGCAATGGAGGAGTCCTGGGCCTGGGGTCCATTGGGCTGGCTTCCAGAAGAGCAGAGCTTTGGTGTTTCCAGTGACAAGGCTGTCTGTGGGTTCTTAACTGAACACACAACAAGAAGGGCTTTACCTGGGCCCTGGTTTCCCGACTCCTGTTCTGAATTCCAGCTCTAGAAAATGGGTTCTCATCCTGCTTTCCATTTCCTTCCTGTCCCTCGAGGACTGAGGGCTACACACTCTTCAGCTTAGAGACATATGTTCATGCTTCTGCCTTTCTGTCACTTGTGTGTGGGTGCATGGATATGCACATGAGTATGTGTGTGCCTATGTGTGTGTGTGAATGTGTATGTTTACATACAGATGTGTTGTGTATACACATTTGTTCATGTATGTGCATGTGTAGGTTCATAGGCTCACATGTGTGTGGGGATATGAATAGATGTGCATATGTGTGTTTGAGTGTGTCTCTGTGCACGTGTGCATGCATGTGTGCAAGTGTTTGTTTGCATGAATTAGTGTGTCCAAGTATGTTTGTGTGTGTGTTCACGTATACATATGCTCACACATGTAAGTGCATGCATGTGTGCTTATATGTGTATAAGCGTGTGTGTTCATGACTCAACTTATGTGTATTTGAAGTTAAGTGTGCATATGTGTTTGTGTGATCATGTGTGTTTTTGTTTTGGTGCATGTTTTCACTTGTGTGTATTGTATGTTTGTGAATGAATCTGTAAGTATGTGTTTTCATGTGTATATGCATGTGTTTGTACATGTGTGTGCATTAATGTATGTATGTGCATGTTTGTAGTGCATGTAGGTGTGTGCTTGTCTACATATATGTGTGCATGTATGTGTTTTAAGTAGTGTAAGCATGTGTTTACATATATATAGGTGTGTATCTACATATATTTGCCAGTATATACCCATTTTTATGAATGTGTGCATGTGTGCTGTGCTTGCATATATGTATGTATATGCATGCATATTTGCCTGAATGTGTTCAGGTGTATACTTGTGTGTACATCTATTTGTGTGCACATACATGTGCATGTTTGCATACCTGTGCATGTTTCTATGTGCATCTATTTATGTATATGTGCATTTTGTGTTTCCATGTGTATGCATGTACACTTGTGTGTGCATTCATGTGTTATGTACATGTACATGTATGCTCTTTGTATTTGTTCAGGTATGTGTGTGTTTGTGTATTCATGCTTATATGTGCAATGATATGTTTATCTATGTTAGTGTTTGTGTGCTCAGGTATATGTATGTGTGTGCTTCTTTTTTGTGTGTTTGTTTTTTGGTTTTTCGAGACAGGGTTTCTCTGTGTAGCTTTGCACCTTCTGTAGCCCAGGCTGGCCTCGAACTCACAGAGATCCGCCTCCCTCTGCCTCCCAAGTGCTGGGATTAAGGCATGTGCCACCACCGCCTGGCCTGTGTGTGCTTCTTAATGTGTGTTTGGAATTCAGATCTGTTTCCTGCACTCACATCTGTCCCCTCAACCACCTAGAAACCACAATGTCTTCTCTTCACCTTTATGTTGCCCAACCAGTGCTCAGAGTAGAGACGTTGTCCGTGGCCCACAGTGGAAGGAGGGAAAGGCATGAGAAATACTCCAGAAGGGCACCTGTGATGGTCAGTCTTCATTATCAACTTGACTGAACTTAGAATCACCTAGGGGCATAGCTCTAATCTTGAATATGGAGGTGTTTCCAGAGAGTTCAAAGTAAGGAGGGGGACTTCACTCACCCTAGTGAGGAGGGGGACTTCACTCACCCTCCCTGCGTGCAGTGGCACCATCCCACGGGCAGGGGTCCTGAGTTAATAGAAAGGAAAAAAAAGGAGAGAGTGAACTGAACACAATGTGGCCAGCCTCCTCAATTTCTGCTGCCCGGCCTTCCCTTTCACCATGCAGAGTGTCCCTTCAAACCGTGAGCCGAGCAAACTCTTCCTTCCTTAAGTTGTTTTTATTTTCTTGTCATATCATGAGAACATTACTAACATAATAGTCTATGGTATAAATCAAGGCGGTGGACAGTAATTATCAATCTTTGGCTAAATGTAACTAAGAAATTTAAATCTATAAAATGATGCACAATAATCATAGCCGCCCTGTTGAATCAAGTCCAATAACAAGAAGGCGATGTAGTTAGCGTAAGTGCTGCTTTCTGTTTTGGCTCAAGCAATGTTTCAAAAGGGGATCTTGGTCAGCAAAGGCTGATGTTGGGCATCTGCCTCCCTGGAGTGGCTAAGCCCCTACACATGGCAATTATAACAGTGGTCCACTTTGAGAGGAATATAGAGGAAGCAGTTAGTCAATTTGGAGACTTCAGATCCCAGGGTCTCTTTGAAGCTTGAGGGGTGTATGAGTATGTGTAAAAGGAGGAACATCTGATTCCTAAGAAACGGCAGGGGATGAAGAGCTGAACTTTCCTTGAGTCTTTTCCCGGTGCCCTGGAGGAGCAGAACTAATAAGATGACCATATATCACAGAGGGGGTTTATTATATTGGCTTACACAATAGGGCTGAGTAGTTTAACAGTGAATGTCTGCATGCTAGAGAAGCTGAGAGCCTGGTAGCTGGATGCTTTGACAGTCCCAACCTGGTGCTGAAGGCCTGGGGAATTCCTGGAGAGCCACCAGTCTTCAGTCCACATAGGAAAGCCACACTGAGTTCTGATGGCAGGAAAGGGCGGTGATAACGGCAGCAGCACCAGGGTAGACACACTTACCAGCAAGAAGCGAAAGTGGGTAGGAGGGGTGGCCCAGTAGTCTAAGGGCACATGCGGCTCTCCTTCCAGGGAGCCCGAGTTCAGTTCCCAGGACCCACATCAGGTGGCTCAGAATTGTCTATAACTCCAGCTCCAGTGTACACACACTCATATGCAGATACACACCTACACATAATAAAAAATATTTAAAATCATTTTTTTAAAGGTGAGGGCAAGTAAGCATTTCTACTTTTCCTGATAACCTCTGTGGGTCTGGGCCACTGCCAGCAGATGCTGCCCACTGTGAAGGACATGCTTTTCTATTCGGTTAATCCTTCCTGGAAATGCTCGCACAGACCCACTCACAGGTGTGTCTCTTAAATGATTTCAGATATAATCACATTAACAGTCAAGATTACCTACCAAGGGGCTGAAGAGATGGCTCAGTGGTGCTCTTGCAGAGAACTCAGATTCAGTTCCCAGCCCCCACATGATAGATCACAACTTCCTGTGGTTCCAGTTCAGGGGATCTGACACCCTTTTCTGGCCTCTGTAGGCATGCATGTAATATACAGACATAAATGCAGACAAAACACTCATACGCATAAAAACATTTTTTAACGATCACCTATCATACCCAATGTGGCTGGGGGGATGGCTCACTGGGAAAAGCCCTTGCTGTACAAGCACAAGGGCCTGAGTTTGAATCCCTATCACCCATTTTAAAAGCTGGGTGTGTGGGCAGCAGTGGTGCACACCTTTAATCCCAGCACTTGGGAGGCAGAGGCAGAGGGATCTCTGTGAGTTTGAGGCCAGCCTAGTCTACAGAGTGAGATCCAGGACAGGCACCAAAAACTACATGGAGAAACCCTATCTTGAAAACAAAACAAAACAAAAAAAATTGGGGGCTGGAGAGATAGCTCAGCAGTTAAGAGCACTGCCTGTTCTTCCAGAGGTCCTGAGTTCAATTCCCAGCAACCACATGATGGCCCACAACCATCTGTAATGAGATCTGGCGCCCTCTTCTGATCTTCAGGCATGCATGGAGACAGAACACTGTATACATAATAAATAAATAAATCTTTTTTTTAAAAAAAAAGCTGGGTGTGACTGTAGACATGCCTATAACCCTGGTACTAGGTGGGGGACATAGACAGGATTGGCAACTCTTGCTGTCTGCCAACCTAACTCCAGGTTTAGTGAGAGATCCTTCTGAAAGGGAATAACACATGTATTGATAGAGAAGGACACCCAACATCTTCCTCTGACCTCTGTACACACACACACACACACACACACACACAGGGGGGGTTGTACCCCTCCACCAAAAAACACTCCCACACTCATACCCCAAATAAATAATAAAAGATTAACCATCATCCCCAGTAAAATCATATCCTCATGCAACATATAGGAGCTGTATGATCTGCAAAGCTCTTTTGATTCATTAGCTCATTTAATCTTGCAATAACTTCATTTAAAAAAGATAATTACTGCTCTAGTTTGGATGTTGACTTCCTCTAAAGGTTCACGTGTTAAAGGCTTGGCTCTCAGAGTGTTATTATTAGGAGATGCTGTGGATCTTTAGGAGAGGGGGCATTATGAGAGGTCCTTAGGTCACCTGGGGTACACCAGTGATTTGGGGAATTGTAGGATATGAATCCCTGCATCTTCCTTTTTGCTTGCTTCCTGATTCATGACGTGGTTTTGTCTGTCACATACTTCAGCTCACTTCAGGCACCATGATCAAAGGCCTGAAGCAATGAGACCACTCAGTCAAGGAAAGAAATCTCTAAAATTGAGAAGTAAATAAACCTCGCCTTTTATAAGTTAATAATCTCAGGTCTTTCATTAAAGTGACAGAAGTCTGGTTCATACAACTATTCCACGAGGTAACTGAAACCTCGTGGGTAGATGATCCTCCTGATTTTACTTAATGAATCATTGATAGTAAAGGGACCAGGGCACCCTTGCTTAATTCCTAGTCCAGAATCCCCCCTTCAAAGCACACCATCCAATGGGATGGGATGGGGTGGCAGGACAGGAGATCTATGATTCTGACATGATGGCTGTGGTGTGGTGACACTGGGGACCACTCATCTGGCCTTTAGCATCTGCTCAAAGGCCAGGGTCCAAGACAGCCTTCCCTGTGTGGAAGAAAGGAACAACTGGATAAACTGTCTTCCAGACAATCTCAGAGTATCTGAATCATTCCTCATTCAAATGTTGACTGAAATCCTGCTATGTGCCAAGACTTGCTCTGGGTAACAGCCATCACAGTACCCAGGCTCAGTCTTCTTATCTCCTATTTCTCACAACTCGGAACAGGACTGTAGAATCTTGGTACCACAGACGCAGGGCATCAAGGAGTACATTAAACCTGCAAAGAAGATGGAAGCTTGGAGCATTTCCACTCTCCCGTACTCCTTTTTTCCTGTAGAACAATTTCATTTGCTCTGGGAAAATCTGATCCCCCCCTCCCCCCGTAAAGGAGGTTTATGGCCTCCATCCTTCACACATTTAAGGCGATCTATAGCTCTGTTCTTTTGGCATAAGTCATTCAAAGGTCGAGCAGGATTATCTGCATATTCCACGGCGACTTCCAGAAACCACCTAGATTCACTCTTTCTTGTTCTTTCTTTCTCCTCACTTCCTGACACCGTTTCCTGTGACCCAGCTCTTGTCTCACAACCCCAACTTTGATCCCTCTCCTGTTCTTTTAGACTCTGAGAGCTTGTCCTGTGACTTTGATTTTTCCCAAAATGAGTTCTGATTTAACTTGCCCTTTTCTTGCCTTGATCGGAGACCCTGATATGGCACCCAGACCTCCATGTACCTCAGTTAACAGCTACATTTTCCTCTAGGCTGAACCTAGACAGGTAGTTGGTGTGGGTATAACTTTGAAGTGGCTCACCCAGGAGAAAAAGAAAAAGCTGCAATTTGAGAACTATTTGGTGTCAGAGTCACAGCCAGGGAGAGGCTGCAATGAGCTGCTGATAGAGAAGAGCTTGAAACGATTTCCTGCAGAAAGGCTTCTATTTCTTAGGGTTTCTTTTTAATAATGAGTAGAGTGGCAGGTGATGCTGCGGGAGAAGAGAGGAGAGGGGGATACATTCTGAAATAGTCTCTGTGAAAAGCAGGAGACAGAGATGCTGGGGAGCAAGAGAGGGAGGAGTGGGCAGTGTCAAGGATCTGATGAAAATGGTGCCAAAATTTGTAGGATTCTGATTCTTGTGCCTGGGCAATTGTCCTTAGTAGCACTTAGCTCCCTGTATGCAGAGACAGGGAAAAAAATGGTTGCTGGAAGTTTGCTAACAGTAGAATGGAAAATGGAGGTCAGTGGAGTTGAGTGCTTTGGCCAAACAGTCAAAGTAGCGGATTAGTGGAGGGAAGAGAAAAACCATGCCAGGAGGAGGCTGAAAACCTTCCAGAGAAAGGGGGACATGAGAAACTGTCAGGTACAATTAGAGAAAAAAAACCCAATATATAGAATTAGGAGGACATAAGTATAGATGGGGCTTTGGCTATCTTAGAAAATAATAGAAAGTAAGAATTTATAAGGTAGCACAGCTTGGATAAGGGTCATGGCGAAGGCTGTTTCTATGGGCAAGGGCTGCCAGGTAGTTTGAGGATTGTACTGGTTAGTTTCTGTCAACTTGACACAAGCTAGCATCATCTGGAAAGAGGGAATCTCAGTTGAGGGATTGTCTCCATCAGATTGCCTATAGGAAATTGTAGACAGATTTTTCTGTCCTACCTGCCAGCTCCCAAATCATGACATGAAGACTTATTATTAATTATGAAATCTGAAAGTTTAGGCTTGTTTCTAACTAGCTCTCATAATCTTCTAACTTAAATTAGTTCATTTCTATTCATCTACATGTTGCCACGTGGCTTGTGCCATTTAACTGTCCTCCTGCATGTCTTGCCCCCTCTCTGTCTGATTGGAGACTCCACCCTTCTTCTTCCCAGAATCCTCCATATCTGGAAATCCTGCCTAGTTATCGGCCATCCAGCTTTTTGTTAAACCAATAATAGTGACACATCTTCACAGTGTACAAAAAGATTATTCCACAACAGGAAAGTCTGTGAGCATTGACTTGATTAATGATTGATATGGGATAGCCCAGTCCATCTTGGGTGATGCCACCCCTGGGCCTGTGGTAATGAATTGTATAAAAATGGAAACTAAGGGGGGGGGCTGGAGAAATGGCTCAGAGGTTAAGAGAACTGGCTGATCTTCCAGAGGTCCTGAGTTCAATTCTCAGCAACCACATAGTGGCTCACAACCATCTATAATGAGACCTGGTGCCCTCTTCTGGCATGAGGTGATACATGCCAGCAAAACATTATATACATAATAAATAAATACATAAATACATTTTTTTTTTAAAAAAAAAAGGAAACCGAGAAAGATGGGGAGCAAGCTAGTGTACCTTCATGGCCTCTAGTTCAGTTCCTGCCTCCAGGTTCCTGCCTTGAGTTGCTGCCCTGACTTTCTTCATGATGAAATGTAAGATAATAGAAGAAATGAACCCTTTCCTTCCCAAGTTGCTTTTGCTCATGGTCTTTATCACAGCAACAGAAAACATACCAGGACGATGATACAAATCAGAGTCATATGTACATGGAAGGAGACTGAGAAGCTAGGAGTTCAGAATATGGAGTGGTCCCTTTCCATGGCTATCTGAACCTCCTGCTTCTTCCCTGATGCTGGCTAAGAGGGTGATCTAGGGAGCATAAATCTCAGGGTGAGGATTCTATGTGGATTTGTCTTATATCAATCATAAGGGCAAAGATAGGGACTCTTAGTGAAAATTATCTGCATGGTGTCTTTCCTCAACTCCTTATCCAGCTAAGCCCTCATCTCAGAATATCAGATCCATGTGCAAAGCTCAAGTCCCCTCAGCCACTTCTTCCCTACCTGTGACAAAACATCATGGACAAGTTGGTGGTGTGTGACAGATTGCAAATGTGGTTGCAAGTTAATCTTCTTTTTCCCCCTTTTTGCAGGGTGGCTTGGAGCACCCTGTCAAGATTCCTAACTTTTGAATCTAGAATGAAGACTTGTCCAAAAGAATATGGCAGAAAAGCCGGGCAGTGGTGGCGAATGCCTTTAATCCCAGCACTCCGAAGGCAGAGGTAGGGGGATCTCTGTGAGTTCGAGGCCAGCCTAGTCTACAAAGTGAGTTCCAGGACAGGTTTCAAAGCTACACAGAGAAACCCTGTCTCAAAAAACCAATCAATCAATTGATTGATAAATAAATAAATAAATAAATAAATAAATAAATAAATAAATAAATAAAATACGGCCGAAGAAATTTTATAAAAGTTTTGACTTTGGGCTTATGCAAGAGGCCATGTGTGTAAGGTCAGGTTAGGTTGCTAATTGATGGGGGAACCTATAATCCCCAACTTAAATTCAGCTCACTTCTAGAACTTTGAGCAATTGAATGATGCCATCCTGGATCATTATGCCCCCATCCAAGTCTCCATGAAGAAGCTAAGTAAACAAGGTGTCAGATTGGCCACCCATCCAGCCCATAGACTCACAAGAAATAATAGTTATCACTAGAAGGCACACTTTAGGGGCGGTGTGGTTTGTTATGCAGTAAAAAAGCTGGCCAATACAGGATAAAATGGAGAAGACATAAAGTGAACTCTCCTAAGTAATAAAAAGATTATGGCTGGGCGGTGGTGGCGCACACCTTTAATCCCAGCACTTGGGAGGCAGAGCCAGGCGGATCTCTGTGAGTTCAAGGCCAGCCTGGGCTACCAAGTGAGTTCCAGGAAAGGTGCAAAGCTACACAGAGAAACCCTGTCTCAAAAAAACCAAAAAAAAACAAAACAAAAAAAAAGATTATGATCATTAGTTGACACATAAAAGGACCATTTCTCTTCTGCACAATGCTGTCCCTTTCTTCCTCTGGGCTGATAAGAATCCTACACAAAAGAGCATGACTTACCAAGGCATTGCAAATAGGATACAGCTCCCATTTTTTTGTCCCCTTAGACTCCCTTGTAAAGGCACACTTGCTCAAATTGTAGTAGCCTCCTTACTTGTCATCAAGAAGTCTAATATTGTCTTCTTCAAGAAACAAGTGTACTATGCTGTCCCCCAGCATAACTAATTGGATGGGAACCTGGTATCTGACTGGAGATGGTGGGTTGCCATCTTTCTTTTGGAAATGATAAAATGAATTTTATAGCAGGACTAGATGGTTAAAAGATGCATCGACAAAGGTCTTACAGAAAAGGTCTGGGTTTGAGTCCTGAAGGGCCATGCAGGTTATGGCAAGCTGAAACCGAGAAGCTGTGAGCGATAATAATTAGCAGAGGGCTAGCAGACACAGGAGCTATGGATCCACTGGGTTAAGGACAGGACAACAAGGACTGTGAGCACCTGCTGCTAAGGTCTCTCAGCCACCAGGATCAGAAACCAGTTTTCACCCAGGCTAGTGTCCTCTCCTTGGGGTTCTGAATACTCAGACTCCCTGATTATTCACTTCTCATACTTGGGTTGATCCAAATAATACTACTCCTTGCATGGTAAAGCTCCCAGTATCTCCTCATAGATACAAAGGCAGACAAACCCCAACACTGCCCATCCATGAAGCTTCTTATGTTCCTAGCTCCTTCCCAAGTCTTGGTGAGACAGACCTAGGAGCAAAGACTTCCAGGGCCATCAGAAAGCAGCTACACACCAACCTTCAGACCTCACAGTCACTCCTGAGCCTGCCCACGATACTTCTCTCCCTTCCACTGGGAAATACTCTTTTAACACCTGTTGTCAATTCATACTAGGAGAAGTTGTCACCACTTACAAAGACCTCCATTCTACACCAGAAAGGATGCTGTGTATTCTCAGCTTCTCCTAACTTCTCCTGTTAGAACCCAGTGGTTTCAGAGCCAGAGAAGCTTATCACCCTGTCACATTTCTAAATGAGAAAACAGGAGCTCACAAAGGAGAGTACCCCGGGGTCACCAGTGCTGGACAGAAACGGGAAGTAAGACATGTAAGAACTGGAGCCCTTGTCTCCTGTCTCCTTCCTATTTCAAAAGATTCCCAACCAGCAGGTCTATGAGACAATTACAGACACTAAAGCATAGTGTGCATTCACACACCAGTTTTGACCATTCGTTATCTGTCAGGCCTTACCTCATTCACAATTCCTTTAAGTAGTATGATCTTCAACATTTCCTCTGGACCAACTCAACCCAGAGTCTGTCTCAGGGCCAATGCAGAACCAGAACTCAGACAGCCTAAAATGCCAGTTTTCAGAGGTCCGTAGAGGGTGACCAAGGGATAGCTGCCACGATCAACCTTCTGTTTCCATGGTAGTGATGCTGGTGGAATTCTACCCCAGAGTCCCGGCATCTGCTTTTCTGAAATAAGAGGCTTGAGACAGGCTGACCTAGGAATTTACCCTTCCTTCTCTGTTTATCAGTATTCATGAGTCAGCATTGACCAAGAGCAGAGCAGCTTCCCTCTGCAGAGTCTCATCCAATGCCTCACAACTTTTGTGGTATATACTTCTAAGACTCTCATGCTGTAGAAGAGGAAACTGAGGCTCACAGATGAAATCATTTTTGCACACCGAGGTAGGCACTCCACAGCTCTAGCTAACTCTTATGATACTACAATGGACATCTGAAAATTGCAAAGGGGCAGTGTTTGGTGGCAATGGTGACAGCAGGCACAAGCTAGAGTGTCTCTTCTTGGTCCAGGCTAGCTGAAGATCTGGGATCCCTCTGGCTGCTTCCTCCTGGGTTAAACAGGGCTGTCGATCCAGTTTGAACCTGACATCCTGAATCCCAGACTGGGGTGGGGTGGGACTGTATTAGTTACCTTTGTCTCATGGCTGTGCAAACATATGGCCAAAAACAACTTAAGGAAGTTCTCCCTTCCCCTCTATTCCACTCTGGCTTATAGTTCAGGGAGTACAGTCATCTGCGGTGGACAAAATATGGCATTGGGAGTGTGAGATGGTTGGTTGCATTGCATCCCCACTCAGGAAGCAGGGAGAGATGGATGCTGGTGCTCAGCTAGCTGTCTCCTCCATACTCAGTCCCATGGGATGATGCTGTCTACAGTCAGGGTGGTGGGTCTTCCCTCCCAGTTAAACTTGTCTGGAAATGTACTCACAGACACAACCAGAGGTGTGTCTCATGAGTGAGTCTAACAGTTAAGTGGACAATGAAGGTTAACCACCCTATGGCCTTCTGCCTTTGTGGGAGCTCATATTTCAGGCTCCAGGGATGGGAGGATCTGGGACTCAGGATGTAGGGTAGACAAGAGCTGCCGTTCTAGACACTATTCTTCAGGGTACAATTGTGGACATGGGCAGTGTTCTAGTTTCATTTTGTTGTGATTAAAAATACCCTGACAAAGGCAACTTTGAGGGGAAAGAGGGTTATTCAGCTTCCAATTGGAGGTTACAGTCTGTCACTTGAGGAAGTCATGGCAAGGTCTTGAAGTAGATAGTCAGATCCAATCAAGAACAGAGAGAAATGAATGAGTACATGCTTCCTACCCAGCTCACCATCTCTACTTTTACGTAGTCAAGGGACCAAACTCAGGCTCCACTCTTAGGCTGGATCTTCCCATGATCATAATGTAATCAAGAGACTCCCCTACATCAACTTGATCTAGGAAATCCATCATTGAGACTGTCTTTTCATATGAGTCTAAGAGTGTGACAAGTTGACAGTTCAAACTAACCAGTGCAGGCAGTTTTGCCCTTACTGCAGGGTCATGACACGGAGTTGAATGTGCTGAGGAGAGCTATCACAAAGCAACAGAGCTAGCCAGGTAGCAGGTGGGGTTCCCTGGTATGCGGGTGCCATGAGGACTTAGGGCCAGGTCTGTCCCCCATCCAGGGCCTCGTGAACCTGAGTACAGAGCAGAACAGGGTGAACTGGACCATCTGGAGAGAGGGAAGGGGCTAGCCATGTTGGCCACGGAGCTCCTGGATAAGCCTCTCTTCAGCAGAGCACACACATAGTGGGTGGTTCTATAGGAGGACAAATGACCCCTGTGTGACTACTGGTTCTTTGGTTAAGACAGCAGTGATTCCGTCCCTCCCTGCAGCCTGCAAAATTCTCATCCAACGATCCCAAACCATTGCCATACACACACTGCCATCTGCTGGGGGCAAGGAGGAGTGCTCCCAAAGCTGCACTGAGATTGGCCTTGCCTGCCTCTTCTGGCCTCCCAAGAATGCTCTCACACCTCCTTGGGGGAGCCAATCCCTTTATCTCTTGGGTTCTCTCCTGACTCCCTACTTAAAGTAGTTACTCCTAAGGACAGACCATCACAGAGGTACAGGCACAGAGGCAAGGGCTCATCACAGGATTGCTGAGGGCTATTGCAGTGAGGCTTTGGAGTATAGGTGTCTTTTGGGTAGGGGTGCCCTCTGTTATGCATGGAGCATGGGAGAGAGGGAGTCACAGAGCCCAACCTGCTGGAGGTCTGGAGTGAGAGCTACATGCATGCACTGCCTCTAGTCTACTCAAGAGTTGCAGTCCCAGTGGACTAGGTTGGATAAGTCCAGAGTTGCTCTGAAGCAAAGGTAGGGTTGGGGTCCTGTGCATCTGCTTGAAAACTTAGGGAACTAATTGGGGAAGTCAAAACCACATGGTGGAGAGGCTGGAGAGGTGATTCAGTCAGTAAAGTGGTTCCTGCACAAGCACAAGGGCCTGAGTTCACACACCCAACACCCATGTAAAGAAGACAGCGGAAGTGGCATGCAGTTCCATGACTGTCATTCCAACACTGGAGGGGGATAGATCCAGGAGGACCCCTGGAGCTCACTGGCCAGTCATCCCAGCTGAATCAGAGAGTTCTAGATTCAGACAGAGACCTTGTCTCAAAATATTAATAATGATGATGATGATGATGATGATGATAGTAATAACATAGAGACTGGTTGAGGAAGATACTGACATTGACCTCTGACTTCCACATGTACAGACATGCATGCTTGTGCACTTTCATGCACACATGCTCACACATGAACATGTAAAGACAGCTATGTACCTCACATCAACACAACACACACACATACCAATACAGAAACACCTAGTGGGAGAGTGGAAAAGGACAGCAGCCTGAGACTTCCAGCCAGAACTGCACATTTCATGCACAAGAAAACTGAGGATCAGAAATATATTGTGTTTTATACTGGCCTCTTGATAGGAGAGACCATGGAAGCTCTATGAAAGGACTTGAGAGCATCTAGTCTAATCTCTTCACTTCTATAGGGGGAAACTGAGCTTCAAGGTTGGCAGCAGAGAGACAAGCTGGCACACTGTCTGGCAATATCTGCCTCACTTTTCTTGGGCACCTGACTGCTCCAGCATGAAGAGATCAGCACCCTAATACAGGGTCTGCTGAGGACAGTGGACTCCAGGGGTGGGGACCAGTGGGTGGAAGGCTGTCCAGGCTTCTGAGAGGAACACTGAGGCAGCAGCCAGTGTATCCTGTCCTGTAGGTTTGCTTCCACTGCCTGCCTCACTGCTTAGAACAGGGCCAAGATGGGAAGCTTCTTTATTTCCATGCTTTTATTTACTCATCTTTTATTCATCCACATCCTGTCACTGTATATTATTTACATTATAAATCATATGTATTCCCATACTCCCTCTTTAGGAAAAAGCCCAAGAATCCAGATTGTTCTGAAGTTGTGAAAATGGTGGTGGTGGTGGTGGTGGCTACAGCTTGTCTCCTTCCCTCAGACCTCCCAGCAGGATGCAGAAACTCCTTGTGTCGAGCTGAGGACTGAGACCACATAGACACCCCATTCCCAAGCCTCGAATGTGCATCTGACCTTCAGTTCTTCAGAGGGGCACAAAAAAGAGCAGGAAATAGCTC
This sequence comes from Peromyscus aztecus, assembly GCA_902168405.1. Lineage (NCBI taxonomy): Eukaryota > Metazoa > Chordata > Mammalia > Rodentia > Cricetidae > Peromyscus > Peromyscus aztecus. The sequence continues at coordinate 10,416 of CABHPQ010161482.1, read as the reverse complement.
AGTTGGTACAGTGCTTGCCATGCACACGTGAGGTCCTGAGTTCAATCCCCAGAATCTGTTTTTTGTTTTGGTTTGGTTTTTGTCTTGTCAGCCAGCCTGGTGTGGTGACACTAGCTTGTCATCCCAGCAAGCTCCAGGCCAGTGAAAGAATCTGTCTCAGTTAAAAGGCCAGTGCCTTAAGAACAACACCCAAAGGTTATCCTCCACATGCACACACACGTACATGAACACTTGCACATACATGAACATGCAAACACACACTCAAAAAGGAGAAACAAAAGAGAGTGGGATCTGTGGGGGAACCACAGGGTGGTGTGCCCCCCATTCTTGTCATGAGGTGACCATGGAGAGTTAGATTGTAGCAGCAGCTGCTTCAGACTATCTGAGCTGAATCTAATCTCGTCTGTAGGAAAGTCTCAAGCAATCCACCAGAGAGATGGGCTGCAGAGGCAGAGACCAAGTAAAGGAGCTGTGGAATCAAGAGGTAACCTGTGGGGTGCGATGTGTGAACCAAAACAAGTCAGGAATGAGGGCAACAGGTTGTGGTGGTGCCCAGCTTGTGGGCATAGCTTATATTTATAGGTTTGCAACTAAGTGGGCTTAGAAGGCCTGGACTTCTGACAAGATCCTGATTTTAAAAACTGGGCTGAGCAGATGTGCCCAGCAGCTGTGAGAATGAATGGGAAACTGATACCTACGTGTTCAAGGAGGGCAAAAGGCACAAAACATTATTTTATTTGATGTGTGTGTGTGTGTGTGTGTGTGTGTGTGTGTGTGTGAACACAAATGCTCAAGTACATGTGCCTGCACATTTGAATACAGTTGCACAGGCTTGTGTGTGAACACACACATGTAGAGACCACAGAACAACCTTGGGAACCTTAGGTTCCATGCCTCAGGTTTTGTTTGTTTAGAGACAGAGTCTATCATTGTACTGAAACTCAGCAAGTAGGCTAGGGGAGCTAGCCAGCAAGCCCTAGCAATCTGCCACTCTCTATTTCCACAGTACTGGGATTATAAGAAAACAGCACCATGCCCAGCCATCTTGGTCTATGAAGTGAGTTCTAGGCCAGGCAAAAATACAAAGTGTGATCCTGTCTCAGAACAGAAAAGAAGAAGAAGAGGAGGAGGAGGAAAAGGGCGAAGGAGGAAAGGAAGAAGAAGGGAAATAGAAAACTGGTTGGCTTTTATATGTTTTTATTTTTACAACAAAGCATCGCTCTACTGATCTAACTGCTTGTATTCCTTATCACAAATAAATGTAACAAACAAGGAGTGCCACCTCACAACAACCCTTTATGAACATATTCTAAGAAGCCCAAATATATTCATGGAAATGGCAAAATCATCTTTATTCCCAAGCTCTGTTTTTTAAAAGTGGGTTAACCTGACAGTACTAGACACCAGGAGTTTCTAATATATTCAAATGTAATATATCCTATATCTGGATATATGTTTTATTCTCAAAATATTTGAAAATACATTTGAAGATGAAATGAAGAACAGACATTGGAGGAAGGCCTGTACTTTCCATGCTGCTATGAAACATCAGTTTAAAACAGCCGGCTCCATATAGCTTGATAAATACTGTTTCAGTCCAACATGGGAACATGAGTGATCCATCACTCATTGCAAACCTGTTCCCACTTCATTTACCCAATTGTGGTTCTCAGTTGCTGTGTAATGTATATATCAACTTATTTCCAGACAGATGTTTTTTCAAAGCACTCCATCTATAGAGTCTAGATACTGTCATCTTCACTCATGCATCTGACAAATATTTATTGGAGCTATATGCCAGGAAGTGTTCTAGCTGTTGGGGAAGCACAAGTAACCAAAAGATAGAAGACCTCTTGTTCTCATGAAGCTTACACTCTGGAGAGGAGGGTCAGGCAACCCATGAAACTGATATGTATTGGAAGATGAGAAGGACAATGGAGGAAGACAAAACAGAGCAGGAGGGTGAGCATTGTGTTTGCAGGAGTCGGTGGGTGCCTGTGCACATGTCTGTACATGTGTATGGAGGTCAGAGAACAATCTCGTGCCACTCCTTAGGGACTTTCCACTTTTTGTTTGAGACAGGGTCTTTTACTGACTTGTAACTTTGCCAAGTTGGCTAAGTGAATCCCAGCAAGCTTCCAAGGTCCACTTGTCTCTGGCTCCCTTCTCTCCATCACTGGAATTACAGAGGCCAAGATTTTTATATGGATTCTGGAGATCCAAACTCAGATCCTCATGTTTGCAAGGGAGTGCCTTGCCTTGGCTATATTCTTGGTTTGTCAGTGAAGGAAGCACTCTTGAAACAAAGCTTTGGAGGAGGAGAGAGACTGAGTCATGTAGATATTTAGGGACAGAGCATTCCAGTAAGAGGGCACAATGTAGGCTCAGGATGAATGCTTTCCAGGCACGTTTTGAGTGAGATAGAAGGTGGAGTTGAAAGCTCAGAGAGGTGAGGGTATCTCACTCAGTGGGATCCAATCCTCTTGCCATTCAAGGATCATGGTTTGCCAGTTTCCTGGGGGACAAGCAACCAACGTCTCCAGGGCATCCATCATTGATCTGGGTGGACACTGCTCCTCTGCTTGCACTTATTGTACCTCAGCCCTTCACTTGCAATTTTTGGTCACCTTCGCAGTCAAGATTAGGATAAGTCAGCCATCCATTGACATTGTTACTGTTGTTGCTTTCCACATGCTGCTGTGACAAATAGCTGAAGAAGCAACTTTAGAAAGCAATAGTTTATTATAACTTGTGGTTTAAAAGGGGATACAGTCATGGCAGAGGAAGCATGGTGGCAGGGACAGGAGGTGGCTGGTCACATTGCTTTCGTAGTCAGGAAGCAAGAAGAGGTGTATGCTAGGACTCAGCTCACTTTCTGTTTGTTATTCAGTCTAGGACCCCAGTCCATGGATTGGTGCCACCCACATTCAGGGTCTCAGTTAAACCTCTTTGGAAATTCCCCCACATATATTAAGATCAGAGGTATGTTTCATAGGTGAGTCTAAATCCAGTCGAGTTGGCAATGATTACTCATCACACTTTCTAATACAAGGGCAGGAGTTAGGGAACAAATCTATCCCATATTCCCAAGACCACTGCCACTGTCACAGGCATTTCGATGGGCTCAAGGAAAACATGCAGAAAGTAAGCCTGGATATCAGCTTGCTGGAACCTAATCCACAGGCAATATTCCTGCACAGTAGCTCTTACCTTCCCAGCCTAACTTTCTATGAGGCCTCACCCCTCCACAAGTCACATGACTTCAAAGCTGTCCTCTCTTCGCCACTCTCCCAGCTGTCAAATTCCTGTCTCTGGGCCACCAGAGTACTTTCAGATTTTCCTTCGGCCTCTTGCTGAAGGAAAACACTCATTTAGCTGGAAAAGCTCTTCTGTCTTCATTGTCTCAACTCCTACTCCAACTCAACTTAGGATGAGCCTGAGCCTTGTATGTGCAGAACCAGAAAATTCTTGAGAATGCTTCCCCACTGCCTAGGTAAGCCTCCTGCAGTCTGAGAATACGGAAGCTTTTCTAAAAATGCCAACTTTTAACTCATATAATGCTTGGCACAAAAACTATGGGGCTGGGGAAATGGCTCAACTGGCAAATTGCTTTGCTGTGTAAGATGAGGACCTGTGTTTGATCCCCCAGAATTGTGCTTTTAATCCAAGTGCTGGGGAGGTGAATTCCTCAGGAGAATTCCTGAGGCTTGTTGGCTATCCAGTCTAAGCCAAATCAATGAAAGCATGGAGAAAGACTATGTAAATGGAGGCTTTTCTCTGTCCTGCCCCATCCCACAGCCATTTCCAAATAATCACTCAGAGTCTTATATCAATTATAAATATTTGGCTGATGGCTTGGGTTTATTACTAACTAGCTCTTATAATTTAAATTAACCCATTTCTATTAACCTATGTATTGCCATGTGGCTGTGGCGTAACTGGTCTGCTGGCTTCTTGAGCGGCTGGCTAGTCTCTGTCAGCTCTGCACCTCTTTCTCCCTCTATTCGGTTTGGCTTCCCCACCTAGCTATAGTCTGCCTGGCTATAGGCCAAATCAGCTTTATTTATCTACCAATGAGAGCAACACAATTCACAGCATACAGAAAGACCATCCCACAGCATTTCCCCCTTTCTGTCTAATCAAAAAGAAAGGTTTTAACTTTAACATAGTAAAATTATATACAACAAAAAGTTATCAAGTAATAATCAATATTTAGTCTATTTGTATTTGGCAAAATTAAAGAAAATACTCTATCATCTATCCTATCTTTGTGAGTCTAAAGTTTCATATCTAACTTATCTTTTATCATAACTAAGGAAGACTGTAATTAGAATTATCTAGTCTTCAACTCCATCAAAGACCCCAGAAGGTTATAATATTACCTGTGTAAACAGGAAGTGCATTGCAAGAAACTTCCAAAACTCTAGAAATAACAGAGACATCTGGCCGCCAGGACAGTCACCCAAAGTTCTTTGGTAACAACATTGGGGCATCCATCTTCATCCAATAGTCCTAGAGTACCTAGTAGACTTTTTAGTGAAACAAGAAATTTGAAGGACTGCCCCGTCCATTCTGTCAGTTTGTCAGTTGCTTTTCTCCGTGTCCTGCAGAATGTCTGGCAGTTTCTTCTGTGAAGAAGGAACCTGAAGGACCATTCTGCCTTGTTTTGGCAAAGTTTAGCAGTCATTTTCCTGTGGGTCCTGTATGTCTGGTTTATATAGCATACTGTCAAGCCATCCAGGCAAGAGCAGTTTCTTGTCGAAACGGCTAGCCTTGCCACATTGAGAGCAAAATCCATAATGAGTTTCTTTGATGCCCATCATCCTCTTTAAAGTAATTGATCCTGCCAGAAGCAGACGTGTCTCACTGTTGAGAAAAGTCTAAGTTCTTAAAACATTTTAAAAGCAATATTCTGTATGTAGGTCTTTGAAGTGTTTGAAGATTGCCTATCTCATGAAATATATCTTTGTATACCTAAAAAAAAACTAACTATAATAGTCAAACTTACACACACACACACACACACACACACACACACACACACACACATATATATATATATGGCTATAAGTTTGGCTATTATAGATAACTATTAATCTGTATTTTTAATTATATATTACACTTTAAATGAGCTGCATAAACATAATACCTTAAACAAGAGTAGAAATATGCATACAATATAACCTTAAATTTGTATCAATAAACCAAAATCCACACCAATGTAAACTATTTTGAGATTATTCTTTTAGAAAGATATTGACTATGACCAATAACAATTTGTAACCAACCCCCCCCCTTAAATGAAAACAAACATTCATGAATAATATTTTGGGAATTTGGGCATAGTTCTCTAGACTACTTTCTACTGACTGGGGGTGCCAGTAATCTTATAGGGAACCTGAGAAAATTTGAGATAATGGCCAAATCCTGGGAAGACCAGCTATAACCTTTGTTGATAGACATCACCTGCCAAGGTTCAGGAGGACTCCCTTGTTCAAACCTGATCCATCTTAACCTGGAACGAATCCACAGCCTCTTGTTTCCTGTGGCAATAAAAGCAGAGCCTCCTTCCCAAAGTAACATATCTTTTGACTTAAATTTTGAAGTCAAGACCTTTTTTAAATATATAAGTTGGATTAATCCAGCAACATTTATAATCAAGTATCTCTTAGTAGCTGTTGCTCCTTCCTCAACAGGCAAACAATTCAAAGACAACATAATAACATACCGTATCCAGACTCTCTGTGTATTTTCCATCTTTATGTGACCTTTTAAGGGCTTTATTATTTTAAAACTATATGTTTCTTTTTATGACTGTCTATACCTTTTTTCTCTCCCAAGCCTATGTATATTTTAAACACACTGTAGCCCATTTAGAGTTTTTTTTTCTGTCTGAATCTGTCTTTACTGTGTATCTGTAATCCTTTTTTGTCTGCATGAGCAAAATTCCAAACCTACCATGCAGCATGCTGGTGGAGCTTGCGCTAGCAGCTTAAGCCCACAGGCAGTGGCTGGGAGAAGCCTCTCTGTACTGTGGCCCTGTGAGAGGCTGTGGGAGCCCACCATGTGGCTTAGTTCATGGTGGTTGGTGGCCTGATCCACCTGGCAGGCAGTTGTTAGGAGCCCAGTCTCTGTGCTACCACTGGCCTGAGACTGTGAGACTAGGAAGCTGCTTCTGACTCTGTTTTTGTGTGTTTAGAACTTTTTAAAGCTTTTTTGGGTTTTATGTGAAAATTTCAGCCCCATGTTGGAACACCATATATAAACGGAGGCTTTTCTCTGTCCCACCCCATCCCACTGGTGTCAGATAGGCGTGGAATTGTCGATAAGGCCCGGAATTGAAGCACAGCTCTCAGAAGTTACAAGAGTCATGTTGGGATCTTCTTGGCAGCCCAAAATCAGCGGTCTTCCAGGAATGTCTAATCAGAAATGGTATGGGCACCCCATGAGACAGATAGACATGTACTAACTGAATCTACACAGTCATTCAACCTAATAATACAATGCTACAGCTTCTGGGTCAAGAGGATCATTCTTCTCAAAATCCTCTAATCCTGTGGAGGCAGGTCCACCCTCCCTTCTCCCCCTATTCAGTTTGGCTTTCCCACCTAGCCATATTCTGCCTGGCTATTGGTCAAATCTGCTTTATTTATCCATCAATGAGAGCAACACATATTCACAGTATATAGAAAGAACAACCCACAGCAAGACCCTGCCTCACAAAATGAGGTAGAGAATGATAGAGGAAGACACCTGACAGACCTCTGGCTTCTAAACATACAAATATGCGCATGAACACAAACGCCACACAATACAGATGTATAACACCCACACACCTATAGTGTGTTGTGGAAAATATTAACTGGGAGACATACTACTTCACTGCACACTGGACTCTCTGAAGTAGAAGCTGTGGCCAAACATCAGCTATGCATTCAACCAAGCAGGGCATCTCCAACTACTATGCATGCTGCATCCTAAACTGCATTAGTTTCTTTTAAAATCATAAGGAAACTGAGTTTTTAGGTCAAAGATTATCCTGCTACATAAATATCAACATGTTTGTCTTTATATCAGGCAAAAAGACATACATATAGGCATAAAGAATAATTTAAATGTAGGCACAGTGGTGCACACTTTTAATCCCAGCACTCGGGAGGCAGAGGCTGGCAGATCTCTGTAAATTCTGGGCAGCCTGGTCCACAGAGTGAGTTCCAGGACAGCCAGAGCTACATAGTGAAACCCTGTTTCAAAAAGAAGAAAGAAACAAAAAGAAAAGGAAAGGAAAAGAAAGAAACAAAAAAGAATAATTTAAAATATTTTTTAAATGGGATTAATACAAAGGTACCTAAGAGGACATACTAGTCCCTGGAGCCAGACAGAATGTTCCAGGAATTGAGCCTGACTGGGTCACTCATGCTGGGTGGTTTGTCTCTCAGATTCTTGTGACCTAATTGTATTAAAACCCCTTAAGTAAACCAGAATGACATTTACTTGCCTATTGTTAGCAATAAGAAGACAGTACAGCCACCGTCATTTTGACAAATATCTCTAACTGGGAGGGTAGCTAGATATCAAACAACTCATGTTATGGAAAAGATGAAAAGGAGGAGGTAGAACTAAATTGACTTTATCTGGTTCTTTTTCAGGCTTTATTTAGGTCCTTGATCCATAGACCTTAGTCAAACATTAAGGAAAGATGTAATCCACTTAAGAGTACGGTAGCATTTAGCAGAGGCAGGCTCTATGCAAGTTGCTTTGTGTGAGAACTCACTTATTCTTTGCACAAAACTTTCAGTTGCTAGCGCTGAAGATGAAACTGAAGAAAGCTTGACAATGACCCCCAAATGGGAGGAACGTATTGATGGAGTGGAAGAGAGATGGGGCAGCCTAGGAAAACAGGATAGGCAGTCCTAAGAGTGTTGGGAACCTAGGTGGAGTTCCGTACCTGGGTGCTCAGGCTCCCCACTCCTGCTTTCTGAGGTGCAAACTGTCTTCATGCTCCCTCCTTCAGACAGGACTGCTCCACCTGGTGGAGAAAAGAAGTTATCTGGCAAGCTCATTATATCTCTCTTTGTGTGGGTTCCAGAAAGCCCTCTCAAGGCAAGAATTCAGATGAACTGCTTTATTTGGAGGGTGATCTCAAAACAGGTAATGAAGGAGTAGGAAAGTGAGCCAAAGTGGGTGTGGATGGGTTAGGAAGTGGTAGGTGGGAGTCTGTGTCAGGGAGGGTTCCGTGGGTGGGTGGGCGTGTCAGGGAGGTGGCTATAGCAGGAGCAGCTAGGGCTCAATCTTACCAGGGTGCCTCGGAGAGAATGTGTGGAACAGCCCTCAGACTTTTTCTCCTTCGGAGTAAGAAAGCCAGCTCTCTTCTTCACTGAGAGTTGGTCTAAGGGTGATGACCTTGCTTTCTTTCCAGGCCAGAAAATGACCTTAGGTTGAAAGACTAAGGAATCTCCTACCCCATAATCAGAAACTGTGTATAGATGACTTCAAGGATAGACCACACTGCTATGAATACAACTCCTTCGAACACTGTAGTTCCCAAAGCAGCATGGCGCTCTTTCTCCAGTTCCTGTCCCCACAGAGCCTAGCGGGCGAGCCACTTGCAAGAAGAGGGCTAAGGTCATATGACCACCGTGGACCAATCACAGGTCCAGAGGAGGTGGAAGCTGCTTTATAGGAAGGAAGGAGGGCAACTCATCTGTTGGAATAGAAAAACAAAAACAAAAACAAATAAAAACCAGTTCCCTTTATTCCTTTCCCTCATGCTTTTATGGACCTAAAGCCTCATTCACCCCTTAAGTACTGAGTTATGAGAAGCGCTGACTTTGCTCTGCCCAGCAGCCAGGGCGCCGGCAAACACGAACTTGTCTGCTTCTCTAGCTTCAGCAACTTGATCCCCTTGCAGAAAGAAAACAGTCATTATCAAAAAGGCAATTGTCGTTACGCCTCTTTAGAAAATTTTCCATTAAAGATAAAGCAAATTTTAATTAGATTAAGTATCCAATTACTGTAATTACATTTTTTAAAAATTCACATCAGGAAGATGACCCCTTTTAAAAGGGTTACAGGAATAATTAGTGTATTCATATTAACCAAAATGTATTGGGTAATATTTATACCCAGAAGACAAAGTACATTCTACACATTTCACCTTTGGGGAAAGCTTGCAAATGTTTTGGCAGTGGCATGAATATTTATAGGCAAGAATGTGCTTTAGTGAGATTATGTGAGGAAGCATTTAAATGCTCACCCATTTTTACCCAGGGGTAAAGTATACAGAAAATGTAGTTCGGAGATTATGGATATGCAAAGTGTGACTTAAGCGGGGAATTTCTATTAGTTTGCTTAATTAATTGGCGCCAAAGACTATTTCTCCTTATTCAGGGCAGAAAGAAGGTATCTGGCTTTGATTTCTCTTTGGAAGCAGAGAGGTCATTGTCTCCCTGCCCACTGGTCACCAGAAAGCATCTGTTTTCATCTTCCTTACCTTTGCCTACCCTGCCCCGTTGGGGAAGGAATCTGGGGCTTCTAGCAGCTTTCTCCCCACAGCTTTTCTTCTCATTCCAGTTTTCTTCAGGCCTGTCTTTCAGCTGCGGCTACACCTACTGTTTCTGTTACTCTTCCCCTAAACTTAGTTTCCATTATACAGATGAGAAACTCACTGGTTCTCTAGAGCTTGGATGGCCTCCGGGTGCTCTACTACAGAACTGGTCTGCTGGGAAATTCTGATGACTGACTCCAGGCCTGTGTGGCCTCTACTCTGCCTGTCAGGAAGCTCTCCCTGAACCCTGGTGGAGGCAGATGGGACTGGAACCTGTGGACAGGAAGCCTATATAAGAATATTTGTTTTCTTCTTTCTCAGCTCTTCCCTGGTTTTCTTCTTGCTGATTTCTCTCATATCTTGTTTTCACATCTCAGTTGAAATCCCTTCTCCTCCAGACTTCCCAAGAGAGTTCTCTGGCCTCGTACTTCTCTCTTCAGTCCTGTGTGCACCTGCCTTCCTGGGAGGCCTCACATTTAGGAAACAAAGAAACAGCTGTTACTTTAATCCAATCACTTCACAGTTACTTATGAGTAAATACCCTGGAATTATATTTCCCACTGCCTCTGTCCCGTGAAAACTCTGCGAGCATCCTTGTGTTAAGGATGTTTTAACTTCAGGATTGATTTCATGGACCTAGTGCAGCTGCTAATCACCAGGATCACCCCTTTTTGAGGACCTCATGACCAGGACCACTAACAGGAACTGCCCAGGCCCCCCTGAGGACTTCAGTTGTTTCTTTGGTCTAATAACTGAGGGTCTCTTAGTTTCCCCTCCTCTCTCCTGCCTACCTTTAGTCTTCTAGAATGGGTCTCTTGGAGGCTTCCAGTCTCAAGGGATGCTGTGGGAATGTCAAAACCAGCCTAGAA
>CABHPQ010161480.1:0-21566 GCA_902168405.1 Peromyscus aztecus | reverse complement strand
GAGAGAGAGAGAGAGAGAGAGAGAGAGAGAGAGAGAGAGAGAGAGATATCTCAAGTAATTTAGAGATCTCAAGTAATTTATTGATTTAAATTCCTGGACTAGAGCAAGACAATCCCAAACTAGTAGACAAAGACAGTTAAAATCAGGGAAGAAGTTAATAAAATAGGAATCAATGACTGGCTAAGGGTGATGCTTCACACCTTTAATAACAGCGCTTTGAAGCAGAGGCAGGCAGATCCCTGAGTTTAAGCTCCGCCTACAGCATAGATGAGGATGTGGAGAACGTGAACCCTTATTAGCTACTGGTAGGAGTGTAAATTGATGTGGCCTCTATGGAAATCAATGTGGAGGTTTCTAAAAACAGCTAAAAGGAAAGCTATCATATGAGCAACTATCACTGCTGGGCATATACTCAAAGGGTTCCATATCCTACTACAGAGATACCTTGTACATCTGTGTTTATCACTGTTCTATTACAGGAGCCAAAAAAAAGAATCAGTCTGGATATCTTTCAATTGATGAACGGATAATGAAAATGTAGTACACACACACACACACACACACACACACACACACACACACACACACAATAGAATTTTATTCAGTTATAAAGAAAAATGAAATTATAAAATTCACAGGAAAATGGGTGGAGCTGGAAAATGCTATGCTAAGTAAGGTGAGCCAGACCCACAAGGACAAATGCTGCTGTTCTCTCTCATAAGTGGTTCCCACCTATGATTTTTAGATTTTTGTGTTTAACATGAAGTGTCTGTAGAGGTCAGGAAGCCAGAAGGAGCCCATGAAAAGGGAAAGGGGGAGTGGTCGTAATGCCGGGAGGGGATAGTATAATGTTTATGATAGGAAATAAGGGAGACACTAGGGGTTAAAGGTTCAAGGGGTGAAGGCAGGGTGCCAGGGAGAGTGGGGAATAGGGGAAAGTTAACTAAAACTAAGGATTGTGGAAAAGCCTTGTGGAAAACGGTGGCTGTGTAAGCTAATAAAAAAGAAAATTATTTTTTAAAAATGATTGATAGGAGGTGGTGGTGGCGGCAGCCACTCGCCTTTAATCCCAGCACTCAGGAAGCGCAGGCCAGCAGATCTCTTCAAGTGTGAGGCCAGTCTGGTCTACAGAGTGAGTTCTGGGCTAGCCAGGGCTACACAGCAAAACCCTATCTCAAAAAACAAAACAAAACAAAACAAAACAACAAAAGGTTGATAGAGGGCACCCAGCATGAGTTGATAGTGCTGCTTCCAGAAAACACAGATTACTAAACAAAATGTTACTGGTCAGGAAGGCGCCAGAGGCCCCCAGAACAAAACAGGCTACTGCTGCTGCTCTTGGTGATGAACCATATGTAAGACCCTGTTGCTGAAGACACCACATGCTTTGGTTGCAGGACATAGAGCAATAAATCTGTCTCAAACTGATAGGGAAATTTCTTCTCTGTTGTTGAGCTTTCATAGTGCCAGAGATGCTTCTCAGTCCTCAGGGAAGAAAAGACAGTAATTGGTCTTTCCCTGACTGGACCCTGAGTGCTACAATACTGATCTGCCAGGCGAGATGTGCCCTCTCGTGCATAGTGGCATTGCTGTTAGAGGATCACTAACTGCTTTGAGGCCTGATCCACAGTGAGGAATGTATGTGTGGTTTTGTAAATCTTGTCAAAGACCCATGGCTTGGGAGGTCAGAGCACCCAGGAGGACTCTTACTATTATTTTACTATATGGGCATATGTCAAACTGCCCTCTAAGTATTTATGCTCACACCTATAGACTTGTTCTGTCCTCACCCTTGGCCAGAGGAACTTTTTGCATTGTGCAGCAGTTAATACAGAGACTCATAATTGCTGAGAACGAGTGACCTTTGAGTCACTAAATGAGACATCTGTTGTCAACCTGACTTCAGGCTCAGAGAATATCACAGAAGATGGAATGGAATGAATGTATGAGATGGAAGGTAGGGAAGTCCTGTGAAATGTTCTTTTCTGGATATGACACGGCAATTGCACTTAAGAAAACAGAGGAGTTGTGGAGATCTGCTCAAGACTTGCACAAAAACCAAGCTGGACAAAATCCCAGCATGGATGTGTGTGAGGGCTCTCACAAGGCCCCATTCTCAGCTAAGGAAGTATTTGGCAGTTGGTGGCTCCTAGAGGAGAGTGAATCATTTTTCTTTGGGGTTGTGGACCCTGGTAGGTTGCCCATGCTTCAGTGGATGGCCCCGGACCTACATACATATGGGCAGTACTGATTAGACGCAGTGGGTTATTAAAAACAAAAGGGAAGTGAACAGGAAGTTGGAAGGGGTATGATGTGACCTGGGAAGAGTTGGAGAGGGGAGTGAGGTGTGTATACAATCAAATGCATTGTATATATGTATAAACTTCTTAAAGAATAAATAATATATTAAAAATAAGGAGCACAATTGAGGGAAATTCCTGATGTGGACCTCTGTCCCCACAAGCACACACATAGTATAAACATCTGCTCATACATTCACACACCCACATGAATATGTACACACATATCATACCCCTTACAAGTAAAAGTAAAAATATATAAATAAATCTTACCTTAGCATCTTTGAGCAAGGTATGTTAGTTGTGATGATGATGGTGGAGTCTGAGGAGGGAGGAGGTGTGAGGAATGGAATTGAGACCGTGAGTGACTGGAAACTGCAGATGGAGAAGACAGGTGCAGAAGAAAGGAGTTTAAGAGCAGATAGTGACTTTGTTTGGGGGCTTACTACATTTGACATGTCACAGCTCACTTTGATGGACTCCCTGAGTGCCAGCCACTGCGTGGAGTTCTTCACATATGTTTTCTCATATAATTCCCCACTAGCTTCTTGCAGGAAAGGTTATTAACCTCCGTTAAGGTTGAATAACTTCCCTGCAGTTACCAAATCTCAGAGCTGGGGATCTTGAGTGTAGCACGCTTTCTCACTAAACACATGGCCTCCTTGGCATCTTAAAAATATCTTAAAAAAGAATATCATTCATTTATTTGTTGGTAATTTCATCTGTGTAAACAACGCATCTGGATCATATGCCCCTCCAACCCCTCCTTTCCACTCTTTCCCCCTACCCCTCATACTCCCAACATGTCCCCCTCCTCACTTCATGTCCACACATGTCCTCTCCACCTTCGGCTCCCTGAGTTTGGGGCTCGGTTCACACCCCTCACTTTGGTTTTTTGCCTTACCTCCAATCTCCCCTGGATGAGAATTTTAGTCTTGAAATGACTAAGTTTCTCTGAATCTCAGATATTTTTTTTTCTCTGAACAATTTATGCGTTACGGATTGCAGGTATCACGAGATGGGGTTCACTGAGGGTAAGGTCGTTTGCTGCTCTTCTTAGTATTTAACGTGCTGGCTAGGGCTAGGCTTGGGTTGGATGCTCTGTGATTAGTGGTTGAATAGATGACTGGCTAGTGTGTAGGCTGCTGTTAATTTGGCAGCATTTCACCTCTGCTTGATTCTAGAGAGTTCTCTTTTTCAGTTGCCGTATAGTCTTGGCAGTGGTTTTGTGTGTGTGTGCTTTGGGAATAATTCTTTTTATATTTCTCCCCCCCCCAAAAAAATTGTTTTTTGAGAAAGGGCCTCACACTACAGTCCAGACTAATTGCAAACCCGGGAACCTCCTCCCTCAGGCTCCTAAGAGCTGGGGTTATAGGTATGTGCTACTGTGCCTAGCTTAGGGATGGCTTAAAAAAAAAAAAACCACCATACTTTAGGGGTTATGTATGCCACGGGAGTAGACCTGGGTCATGATGGTGGTGTTAGGTGAAGGGCTCAGAGGATCAGGAAGCAGCCTAGATCACCTTTTCTCTGGGAATGGAGAGAGATGCTAAGACATGGGACAGCAGTCAAGAGCCTAGGGAGTGGTGAGGTGTTAGCTGTCATTTCCTGTTCATTTCCTAACAGTGGTCCAACATAACAACCTCCTAACTGCTGTTTTCTCCTGTCATTGCGGGTGCTTACATTTGAATAACCTGCATATGGATTTCAATGCTATGTAACCGAGTTTTACCTGTAAGATGTGTATTGAATACTCAGAGAAAACTCCTGTTCTCTCTGAGGAGAAACAGGTAAGCTGTCTGCTTGAGCTCAGCATTCTGGGATAATCAAGGTTAGTTGCCATAGAGAGAAAGGGAGAGCAACACATTAAAATGTATCATACTTTCTGTGTTTAGGAAATTCATTTAATTAAATATTCAGAGCCACCAGATCTACCTAGACCCAGATACCTATTCATCTGTTAGCTGCGAGGAGAGGAAAAGCATCTCCTCCGGGGAGCTTCTTCATGGCTCCTGCCTCTGCTCAGCCGGCAGTGAATCACTGTTGTCATGTATGCTGAGTCTATACGCAACAATGTCTACAGAGCCCATAGTCCACCAAGGCTGTGCTGCTGCAGGCCCTTTCGAGTTTGGACCTCCCTTCTCCATCTCACTGTTTACTTCCAAAGGCGATTGCTCGCTGCTCTGACCTTATTAGTTGTCCTTCACCGTTGTCTCTCTGCATACTCTGCTGGTTCCACACATTCTAATCATAAGACCCACTTCAAACTCTGTATCTAGTTCAATGCCAGGTCTTCTTGGAGCCTTCTATACATAATTACCTTAAGCTTCCTTAAACCTTTTATTTTCACAGAAATTCTCACCACAGTGTCTTATAGTCATTAATCTCTCCCATTAGAGCTTGGCCACCTTGAGGTTCGGATACCTTTTAGAAATTTAATAATCATGTACTATCCCTGGCTCATATAGCTCTTTTTAATTTGGGGGGACTTATTTATTTTTATTTTATGTGTATGGTTATTTTGCTTGCATGCATATCTGTGTACCACATGTTTGTCAGACAAGGACATTGAATACCCCGGAATTGGAGTTACAGACAACTGTTAGCCACTGTGTGGGTGCTGGGGATCAAACCTGGGTCCTCTGGAAGAACAGTCAGTGCTGTTAACCACCAAACCATCTCTCAAGCCCACCCATATAGTTCTTATATATAACTTAAAGGAAATTAAGTTAATAACATCATATAAACATATAACAGTACACATTATGTCAAAGTGATTTATTATTTGTGTGCATATATGTACGAGTATGTGTGTGGTATATATGTGGCGGCGGGAGTTACCCACCCATGTTTACCTGTAGAGACCAGTGAAGGAAGGACATTGGTGTTCTGGTCTGTCACTCCCTGTCTCTTCTCTGGCTTTCTTCTACATCCCTCAGAAACCTGGAGTTAAGGGGTGTATTTGTTTGCTTTTTCTTGCTGTGATAAACGCCATGACCAAAAGCAACTCAGGGAAGGAAAGGTTACATTTCCATGTCCGCGGTGAGTCATCAGGAGAAGCCAGGTCAGGAACTCAAGGTAGGAGCCAGTATAGGGACCATTGAAGAATGCTGCTTGCTTGCCCATGGCTTTCTCCGAGTTTTGTTTTGTTTTGTTTTTCCTTATACAACCCAAGACCACCCACAAGGGGCTGGACCACTTTACATTAGTCATTAATCAGGAAAGTACCCCACAGATTTGCGTACAGACCAGTTTGGTGGAAGCATTTTCTCAGTTGTTTCCCTCTTCCCGGATGACCCTAGCTTGTGTCTAGTTGACAAAAAGCTAACCAGCCAGCACAAGGGGAAAGGTAATTGGGATGGATTTAAAGTGTGGATGGGAGATGTAGACAGAAAGGGGATGGGATCGTGAAACTAACAGCTGAGTTTTAGTCCCACGACTTTGGAAACCTCACTGAGCAACCTTAGGAATGTGCTTTGCTTTCTGCTTCCTGCCTGTGGAACAGGACAGCTATAGAGCTCAGGTTCTGTGGAGCCAGCAGGAAAAGCTGTGGGGTAGGACTCGCCCGCCTCCACCTCCTGTTGAGAGGCACATTCAGCTGTCCTTTACAAAGGGCTTCCTTCAAGCTAATGACCCATGAGGGTGAGACTGGTACAATCTGGAACTGGCCTTGAGGAGGTCACTAGGAAACCAGGGAACACTAGCCAGGGAACAGTAATGCCTTCCGCTTCCCTGGGAAGGGAGCAGAAAGGTGCCCTCCCTCAGAAGAGACACGATTGTCATTAGAGCCCGTTAACATAGAGTAGTAACACGGCTTTGGGAGGAAAAGAGAAAAATCAAACCAAACCAGACCAAATCCTTCAACGTGTGATGGTCCCCATTCCGAGAGTTGGGAAAGCTTAAGGAGGCTGGGTAGGTGGTGGGAAGATTAAAGAATTTTATTACCAGGATGAATGTGGCTAGCCAGCTGGACCAATTAGAACACAAGGGACAGACAGAAGGATTTTTTTCTTAATTGAAAAGGCATTTCATACTCATGGAAATAATTCAAACAGTATAAAAATTATTACTGAAAATTGTTTCCCATGTTGCTACTGGCCTCCATTCCCAGAGGCAGCCACTTGTGACAACCCCCATGTACGCTTCCAGAAGTGGTCGCTAGAAGCTTCCACTCTGCTTCTTTATGAATGTGGCAACATATTTTAGAAATGGTTCTGTAACACCACGTATATTCATTAATCATTTCTGAAAAGATCTGAGTACCTCTTGAGAGCCTAGCACTGCGTGTTCCAGGCACAGGGAATAAGATTCAGCCCTCCTGAACATTCCGGCGGCAGCACCGGCAAACAAACAAGTAAATGATCATTACATAAGGTAATGACAGAGTGATAAGAGCTGCCGAAGGAAAATCACAGCAGCGTGAGGGCAGACTGCTGGGGAAGATGTGTTTAGATGAGGTGGCAAGGGAAGACTGCCTGGGAACTGACCCGCAAGAGGGGCCAGGGTGGCCAAACTTTCTGGCGGGGAGGGGCGCGGACAAGGGCTCCGCTGTGGTTTCCTTTCTGTTGCTAGGGTGACCGCGGCCAACAGCAACTTAGGGGATGAAAGGGCTTATTCGGCTTACATTGCCTTGTTACAGAAGATGGCGGGAAGCGGGAACGTGATGCAGAAACCACAAGTCATGTTCTTGCGCACAGGTTCATGATTAGCTAGCTTTCTTAAAGAGCCAAGGACCGCCTGCTGAGGGAACGGTGCTGCCCACCGCAGGCTGGGCTCTTGTCAATGAACAATCTAGACAATCTCTCAACATGTCCACAGGCTAAGCTGATCTAGCCAGTCCCTTCATGGAGACATCCTTCTCTGGTGACTCTAGGCCATGTTAAATTGACAGTTAAAGTGAATTAGGATGGGATTCTGGGGGATTGGATGTTGGTGGGGCTGTGGGACTGCGGTTATACAGGCAGATAGGGACAGAGCTCATGAGGACCGGAGGCCATGGTAAGGAGTTTGGTTTGTATTCTCAGTGAGTACAAAAGCCACTGAACGTTTGGGAGAAGGGCTCATAGCCAATGCATGTTTTAAAAAGCTCCTGCTGGCTACTGGGTGGTGAACAGGCTAAGAAGGAGCAAGTGTAGAATTGTCAGAACCAGAAAGCAGGTGGCAGGTGTGGTCCAGGGTGGTAATGCAGGTTTCAGTTTGGGAAGTATAACCCACAGAAAGTAGGAGTTGTGAGAAAGGAGTATAAATGATACCATGAATTTTGGCCTGAGAGAATTTGGGCAGAAGTTTTGCTTTTACTAAAACAAGGTGCTATGGGCAAGGAGGAGATAGTATGGCAGCAAGTGCTTTCTGATCTGGAGGTATAAAACTCAGGTCACATGTGTCATATCTCAGTGCCAACTTCAGAAGCACAATAATGTCTAGGTTGGAGTACATGGCTTAAGTCTGGACTGGAGGTGGAGATTTGGGTGTCAGTGGATGATGGCTTAACCGTGGGCGGGGATATTAGGAGACCCTAGCTGGGGATGGATTCCTGGGTCCTTTCAACATTTAGAGGTTGGGATATGGAGGAAGGGCCAACAGAGGGGACTGAGGACAGCCCACGAGGGAGGAGTTCATTCTGGGAGCCCACCACAGTGTGTGGAACAAGGCTCAGGATTCCGTGTTTGCTTGCTGTTCCATACCACCACACTGATTTTATCAGGCCTCTCTATATCGATGTTTGGATTGTTACCAATCCTCTGCTGGTGAACAGTGCTGTGGATGAATGCCTCTCCTTATCAGTAGTTCTGAATGAGGCGATCCGGTGGGAATGCTTCAGAGACCTCTGTTTTCCCTGGAATCAGAATGAGTATATGAATTACTGAGTTATTTAGATGTCATGTGACAATAGTACTTGCAGAGAGAGAGGAAGAACGAGAACAGTTTATGCATATGTAAATGAATATTGAGAGTGAGGACAGAAAAGTCCTTTTGAAACTGCTAGTCCTGGCCATTGCTTCTATGGGTAATAATGATGATAATAATAATGATAATAATAATAAATAAAATAATACCTTGATACTTGACATTGACACTGTTGTAACACAGCACACTTCCGGCATACCGACATTGCATAAGGAGTCATTCTGATTATGTCTCCCCAGATTTACTGAGATGCAGGATGGGCTGTATTTTGATTGAAGGCAGAGAGCAGATGTGGAGTGTGGATTTGGCCTAGTTCTCTCTCACTAGATGTGTGGCAGTGGGTTTGATCCTCAACGTTGTGTTTCCTAGAGTGCTGATTGAGAACACCAAGAACCACAGATTGGTTGATGCTGTAGAGCCCCTCCTGCCCAGCATGAGCAAAGAGTGTGAGCTCTACCCAACCCAGCTCCCCTACCTTCCCATGTCATCTCAGACTGCGAGAGAAGCCAGGAGCTTTCTTGTCAAGCTCAAGGGAGCAAAGACCTCACAGTGAACCAAGGGAAGCCATGTAAGTGTGGGGACAAGGGTTCATTCCTCCAGAACCTACATAAAAATAAAGGGTCGGGTGGACATGGTGTCCTGTCTGTAATCCTAGCACGTGGGAGACGCAGACAGGGAATCCTTAGAACAAGTTGGATAGCCAGACAAGCCAAAATGGTAAGTTCCAGGTTCAAAGAGAGTTTCTACCTCCCTGTATACAGTGGAGAACAATCAAAGAACACGTGATCTACTGCAAGGCTTCCACACGCATGTATACATATGTGCGTGCACACATGAACACACAAGCACACATACCACACACTTGCATACACATACAAAACACCCCTAAATCTCCAAACAAATAAAAACCATTTCTAAGCATTTGGGGGGTGGTGGTGGGTGTGGGGTATGGGTCTTCTAGACTGTAAAACTATGCAAACTATTACAACTTAATACTGACACCTCTGAGACTATCTGATTGTTCCCAGGGGGCAGGCCCAGAGCCGATTTACTCCCCTGGTGTGTGTACTTTTAATTAAGCTCTTGGTGGGTTCTTCTCAGCTAATCTGGAAGGTTCTCCCAGTTCCCACATTTGTCACTGTGATGAGTGTCCATCCACTTCACTGCCCTGTCACCTGCTCTTGAATTACCATCACAGTCCTGTTACAGCTAGCAAGTGCCCTCCTCTTTCATTTTGCACATCTTTGACTCTTACATAACCGTGTTAACGAGATAGATGTGTTTACTTTTCTGCAAGTTCTCTATCCATTTCATTTTCTTAATGTCTACTCATCTGTAGGGAGATTGAAAAATGTACTTGTCGTGAAATCTGTAGTGAGGACGACAGTCATTTCTCCAAACAGTAACCTCTAAGGCTGCTGGTGGCTTCCCTGTGCTCGGATGCATAGAATATTTACATTTTTTTTTTTTTTACTATTTTTTTCTTTAGTGATTTGTTGCAATGTTCTATCAGTACTTATTTTATTTATTTATTTATTTATTTATTTATTTTTCTTTACGGCTAAAAATTCCTTCTATGTCCAGAGATGAAGTTGAGCCGACCCTTAGCTATGTGTTCCCTCTTTTTTTTTTAAATACTTTGTTTAACCCTTTAATTCATATGAGATTTATTTTGTTTTATTGTATCAGGTGAGAGATCTTCATGGAATTATTTCCAAATTAATCTCAGACACTATTTATTGCTTGATTAAAAGCAAGTTATTCAATATCATTCAACTTGCATTTCCTTTTCAAGAGAGGAGGTTAATGCAAATGTGATGTCACAAGGTCATGTTAAAAAAAAAATAAGACCATGGATCCAACAGTGTTTCACAAATGCTGTAGAAATGTTGGTTCTTACAGTGTTTCTGTGTCCTCACTTACATTGCCTAAGCAAGGAAACATAGTGGGCCTCTTCTGGTTCTCCTCCACAGATTTAGCTGACTGCAGTGTAAAAGCATGTTAACTAGGTACATGTGTTTACTCTGCTAAGAAAACCTGCATCCACACCAAACGCATTATTCTCTAGTCACTCTGGCACAACTGTGTACATGTGATTTCTATTGCTTAGGTCTTATTAAGTAGTTCAGAGGTGTGCACAGCCTGCGTGCAAATGCCGTGCCAGATTACACAAGGGCTTGAGCATTTGCACGTTTTGGAATGTGCTGGGGAGCATTCTGTGAACAAATGGTTGTTTCTCATGGTCTTGTCTCAATTCACTGAAGAAAACAACCTCAACCAAGGCTACTTCCTTGATCCTAACAAGCCCAAGATTGTTTGGGCTGACAGAAAGGGTTTACAACACCACAGATGAGTTAAAGCATAGGCTATTTATAGTCGGTACAGTTCAAGGACACACATGTTTAGGGGTGAGGAGAGAATGCAGAGCCTGAGTTGGGGTTTGGGTGGTTTCAGGGCAGGGGTCCAGAAGCCTTTCATGAGAAGACAGGATCTGATGAGGGGAAGGGTTTGTTCTTTTCTGAAGTCAGGAGGGATCACAGAGAGGGTGGGATTTGGGGATTATTGAAATGATAGGAGACACATGGCTTGGCAATGGGAGTGGGAGGGTTTTCCAGGCATGCTGGGCTGTTTGGAGACTGTTCAGAAGCTGGTCCAAGACATGCTTGGAGGGGCGAGTTGGACTGCTCCGTCCTGGTGAAGCTATGATTTCAACTCTTCTATTAGACAAGAAGTGACATGTCAGAGGGAGGGGCAGAAGAGTCTGCTGGATGATAGAGCCAACTCTTCGTCACTGAGGAGACACTAGCTAAAAAGTTCTAACCTTATAATAAAGGCAAAGCATAAACAAACCTCAGCCATTTAGCCTCCGTAGGCAAATTAGTTATTAGTTTGGTACTCTCCTTCGTTTGATTCTACTAGCACAAGCAAATGGGGAGATAGCTTCACGGCTAGGAGCACTGTCTATGCAAGCATGAGGGCCTGAGTTCAGGTCTCCACCATCCCTCAGTAACCCTAACATGTGAAAAGGGACATGAGGGTCGCTAGGGCTTGCTGGTCACCAGGTTAGCCTAAAAACTATAGGCTCCAGGTTCGGTGAGAGAACTCATCTCAAGGGGATGAGGGAGAGAGAGAGAAAGAGAGAGAGTGAGAGAGAGAGCATGCACTGATGTCCTTCTCTGACCTCAACACGTCCATGCTCGTCCATGTGCCCGCACATGTACTCCACACGTGTGTGCACCACACAAACACACAGGACATGTTTAATAAGGACTACAGGGGTCTAGAGCTTGGTGGAAGTCCCAGGCAGGAAGTACAGCTTCTAAGAAATGGAGGCAGAATGGGCAGTTGTAAATGAGGGATGAGCTAAGAGTGCTTTCTCTGAGGTTGGGAATTGCCTGGACTTCATTTTTGAGTGAGGCAGGGGGATCAGCGCAGGGGTTACACAGTGGGTGCACGCCCATGTGATGGGGAAATGGGTAACCCAGTGCACACACCATGTGATGGAGACTGGAGGGACAGACTGTGGCTGGCTAGGCGTTAACACGGAGCTCTGAGAGACTAGCCAGTGGTGGCTGAATTATTGTAATACTGCACATTCTCAACATAAGTGCACATTTCCTGTTCGGGACGCGGATTTAATGGGGCCTTTTAAAAATAGGTAACTAAGGCGGGTTCTTTTTATTGAGAAACAAAATGAAGATGATTTGTCTTGGCATTGGAACCTAATTTCCCATTTTCCTCATCACAGGGCTTTATCCCCACCAGGCAAGCCTACTTACTGTTCTCTTAGTCTAAATAGACAGTGCCAGCGCACGCAGCCCTTTGTTGAGGAGGTTCTGTGAAGGACTGCTTTTGTGGCTCTCGCTCCTTGAGCTCTGTTCCCTTTGGAGACTCCAAACCGTCTGCTTTCTCAGGTAGAGCTGCTCTCACAGACCTCCTAACTCCAGCTCTCCCCTGTCTCTACTTCTCTCTCCCAACCCAAGCACTTCCTCAATCCAGTATTGTGTGTCTAGTTTATTTGGCACTTAAACAGTGTGATGCAAAGTTAGCTCCTATTTTATACACATATGCTATATTTAAGTCTCCATCAAAATAACAATATTTTCTTATAGCCTGAGACTTAGTTTTGCATTTCCTCATGACGTGCCCCTGAAGGTCCGAGTACAAATCTGGCCAGAAATCAGGGGCCTGAGGATTCTTGCAAAGATTATTATTCAAAGATTTTTTTTTTTTTTTAAGAAGAATCCGGGTCTTCCATCTCCAGGTAAATCACAGCATCTCACGCTCTTTGTGATGCTAACAAGGTAGGAACAAAGGCGACGCTCATTAAGACTCAGTTCCTTGACAGCACTCTCAGGGGGAACATAATGTTGCTCTGAGTGAGGGTGGGGAGAGCATCTGCTGTGGCCCTCCACTGGTAGTGGTACCCAAGGCCCCTGTGCCTGCAGGGTCAGCGGAGGAGGAGGCTAAGCTGGGGAGGCGGTGAGGACACTGATGGCTTCTAGTGGAGTGGTTTACAGTGACTGAGAGGGGAAGGAAGGCCAGAGGCAGGAGAGAAGACTTCCAGGAGGAGGTAGGGCTTGTCCTGAATTGCCACTCAGAGAAGAAGGAGGGAAAGATTCTGATGACTGTCCGAGCCTGAGTCAGGAAAGTGTTGGGGGAAATCCAGAAGGAAACTTTTCTTAGAAAAAGTTATTTTACGTCGCAGAGGCATTGGGAAATCAAGGAGATTTAATTACAACTGCCTCATGAGCGGGATTTGAAAAGGAGTGGGAGGCTCATGGAAACCTTAATTGCTGAGAAAAGTTAAGAAGAGAAATATGACAGAAGAAATGGGTCTGTATGTATGTCATGTCTGATTTGTCAATTTTCTAGACAGGCATTCTGCCTCCTGCCTTCTTCTAGGTTAGAGGAGGGGGAAGAGCCGTCAGCTGTTAAGGTGAACATACCATTCAGGATGCAGAAATGGGACCTGGAAACACTCTTATACCTTTTAGGGAAGAAAAGGTCCATCCTGAGTCACTTCATTGCTAAGAATAATAATAACCATTTGTTCAGCAATAACAATGCGTGAGGTGCCCGTAAGAGCCCTGCGTCTGGCTAACTAATTCCTTCCTTCCTTTAGAAAATAGAAAACAACTTGCAGAGTTTCTCTTCCAATTTATTCTTCTGGCTTTCCAGTCCTTGGGAAATTTAGGAAGATGCTTACTTCATAAGCCTTTGTAGCCCAGCCCTTCTGTATTCAGGGAAGATGCCATTGTGTGCATTAAGCTGGGTCTTTAAGATTAATGCAGTGTGCAGGAAAACGTAATAAATGATCCTGCATTAGCAGCTTTTAGCTTGTCAAAGTGGCTGCATGCTGAATGCATCTGGGAAAAAATTGCAAATCACAACCCAGAGCATTGCTAACAGATGCCAACATGGAGAAGTGGTGGATTGAGGATGGAACTGGACCCAGCCTCCTGTGCTGTCTGCATAGGGAAGAGGGCAAGATTTATGGATGATGGCTCAAAACTGTGAGGGGAAAGGGTGCTTGAATGAACCAGTCTGTTAGTACAGACAAAAGGAAATGTAGGTGAAAAAAGAAGAGGCTCCATGCCCAAGAAGAATGATAGACTAGATTGTATCCAAGGTCCTGCCCAAATTAAAATTTGATTCTGTAACCCTCTGACATATTTCAGAGAGTGTAACATATCACAGGACAGGGATAATACATATTCAGAATTATGTAGCATGCACATCCCTTCCCAAGTGTTAATAGTACAGCACTGTTCAGTTTGTGAGCACAGCCTCACAGTCTACTGTTCCTCTGCTGTAAAAATAATGCTGTATAACAAACAGCCAGGAAATGATTTTCATGCCTACTGCTCATAGACCAGAAGACTGCTAGGCGGTTTTGGTGATCTTGGATAAGGGCTGCTCCCATATCTGGGGATGGGCTAGCCATCAGTTCATCTAGGGTAGCCTTGACTGATATGACCTGGGTGACTCAGCTGTGCATGGCTGTGCATGGCTGTAACCCCAGCACTGGAGGCTGGGGTAGGGTAGATCTCAGGAGTCTGCTGTCAGCTAACCTAGCTGAAAGGTCAAGCTTCCAATAATGAGAGAGCAATAGAGGAGTATACCTGATGGTCTCCTCTGGCCTCTGCATGTGTATGTATGGGTATGTGCATCAGCATACTCACATGTGTGCAACACACACACACACACACACACACACACACACACACACACACACACGATGGGAGATAAACACTTCATTAAACAAAAACTGAATTTATTGCCAGCAGACTTGCAATGAAAGGGTTATTAAAGGATGTTCTTCAGGCAGACAAAAAAACGGTATCAGACAGAATCTTTAATCTGCAAAAGAAATGAAAGGCACCGAAAAGAGAGTAAATGAAGATAAAATTAAATACATTATTCCTTCAATTTCTTTCCTCTTGTCCCTTGTCTTGAGAGTCCGTTTATAATATGTGCGTGTTATATTAATGTTGCTCTACAGTTCCTGAGTGCTCCGCTGTGTTTTAGGCACTTTCTGTATTGCCTGCTCCTTTTCTGTCTCAACTCCCCTTTGATAGTCTGTACTGGGCTGCCCTCAAAACCACCTCTTCTTCCCTTGGCTGTTTCAAGTCCACTACTGTACCCGTTGAGAGCATTATTCCTTCCTCTTCTTGGCTTTTCTGTTTCTAGTGTTTTCACCTGATTCTATCTGTACTTCCTGTTTATCTACAGGAACCAGCTATGATGTTATCACGTATGTTATGCCCCTTTTCAGTTGAAGACTTTGATGTAGTAATCACAGTACGCTAAGGTCTTCATTTTGATGGCCTCACACCTGTGTAAATGTAAATCCCAGTTCTGCTGAATCCCTTACCTCTGACAACCAATATTTTTGGGTTGTTTCTTCTTTCTTCCTTTGCCTATGCATTTTTTGTTGTTGTTTTGTTTTTTACAAAAGCCAAACATATTGTGGTGATGGGGCATGGTGGGTTGGATTAGATATCCTTGTTTTCACTGAGTCCTAATCACAGGCAGGCATTACAATCCTGGGCCATGGGGTTAAGGGCTCTCTCAGTGGCCAGCTCAGTCTATTATGCTACCCCTTCCTTTGGCTAACAAGTGTGTCCTCTATTACGATCAATCCACGTGAGTCTATTAAGTGGGTAACTGAATTTATTAAGATATAAGTTGAGGAAATACACTCATGATTACAGAACAGAGTAGACAGCAGAAGTCGTCCTCTGATCTGACCAGGAGCGAATCCACCTCGCAGGCAGGAGCAGGAAGAAAGGGCATGTGACCCTTCTCCAACTCCTTATAAGAGGTCACATACAACAGCGGGAAGCACCGCCTCCTTTGGGCCTTATAGCCCAGGGTCATGGGCAGAGCAAATACCACTACCATCCTCTCCTCTCACTCTTTCTGCAAACTGCACTTCTGGGTTTCTGGTTTTGTTTTTCACTAGTCATAAGACTGAGAAGGTTTGTTACCTTTCTACCTGCTTTTTGTTGTTGTTTTTGTTTTGTTTTGTTTTTCAAGACAGGGTTTCTCTGTGTAACTTTGGAGCCTGTCCTGGAACTTGCTCTGTAGACCAGGCTGGCCTCAAACTCACAGAGATCTGCCTCCAGTGCCAGGATTAAAGGCGTGCACCACCACTGCCCGGTTTCTACCCACTTCTTTAGCCCTTTTCTCTCTACTGGAGAGACGTGGAGGTGAAGGTCCAGCCCTGCTTTCTGCATTTGATTTGATGGCTGCTACTTTCCTCTTGGCTACTACATATTGGGTATTGTTGAAGAACTAGTCCTCTCCAGTCTCCTCTTTGTGTACCTGTGCGGGCTGTGGAAGAGTCTGTGAGAGGGTCAGTTCTAACATGGCTCTGGCCTTCTCTTGCTAACCTAAACCAAAACCTTACAATTCATTAAAAATTTCAGCTTAATTTTTCTTACCTGGGATGAATGACATCTGTCCTCTGTAATGAAATGCTCATTATTTAATTCTTTTTTCTTTCTTTCATTCTTTCTTTCTTTTCTTTTCTTTTTTTTTTTTTTTTTTGCAGTGGTTTGTATTTTCTTAAATTTTGAGTTCACTGGTTGCCTGTCAGCCTTAGTTCTCTGATGGATTCATAAAAAGAAAAATTACAAATTATCCAACATCTCCCTCGTGTGTGTGTGTGTGTGTGTGTGTGTGTGTGTGTGTGTATGTGTGTGTGTGTGTAAGAATAGGAACATTTACCTTCAAATTTCCTGATGTCATTTTTTTTGTTTTTGTTTTTATTTTTTGGTTTTTTGAGACAGGGTTTCTCTGTGTAGCTTTGGAGCCTGTCCTGGAACTCACTTTGTAGACCAGGCTGCCCTTGAACTCACAGAGATTCACCTGGCTCTGCCTCCCGAGTGCTGGGATTAAAGGCATGCGCCACCACTGCCCAGCTTCTGTTTTCAATATTATAAGTGGAAAATAACATAATTCTAAAAACAATCTATTTTTTTTTTTCTGATTTACAAGAGTGTTTTAGTTTTCTTGGTGCTATGATAAAACACTCTAACAGATACGACTTAAGGGAGAAAGGGTCCATTATGGTTCACAGCTCAAGCCCATCTTAGTGGGGAAGTCCTGGCAGCACAGGCTTGACACCATCGATCACATTCCATCCACAGTCAGGAAGTGGGGAGTGATGACTGCCTGCTGCTGCCAAGCCCCTTTTGTCCAGAGTTCTAGGCAGGGAATGACACTGCCCACAGTGGGCAGGTCTTCCGGCCCCTGGCATTCTGAAAGGCTCATCCCCCCAGGTGAGTCGAGATTCTCATCAAGTTGACAGTGAACACCAACGAAGAGTTTCAGGAAGAAGTTGTCAAAGTGCCCCGTGAAGACCACCTGTAATTAGAATGGCAGACTTACTAAGGCCGCTGAATCTGAAGTTACACCCCAGACTCAAGAATCCCAAAGGTCTAAGGAGCACGCATTTTCTTAAATTCATTTGACAGTATTTGGACATTTCAAAGTTGGAAATTTGTTGGATCTGTAGCAATGTCAGGACACAATGACATCCTGAAGAACAGCACCCTGGAATCCTGGGTAGCATCAGAAGCGAGGCCTTCTAGACTTTCTTCCTCCTCTGGAGTCAGCCATTCTTCTAGTTCCCCCACTCCTGCAAAAGCAGATCACAGAAATCTGAATCCATCTCCCCCAAGGTGGGTCATAGAACCTAGAACACCTCTCCCCAAAGCAAGCCATAAAACTGCAAAAGCTCATATTCTGGCCTCTCTTCTCTCCCCATATAATAGGTGTCCTGCCAAATATCAGTAATCAGAGAGGCCAAGAGGAATCTGAATGACCTGTCATGCTGGGTTCACCCTCAGAATATTATTATAAAGTCATTTCTGCATGGCTGCCCATTCCTCGTTGAACCTAAGTACAGGTTCTTGTGTGTGTGTGTGTGTGTGTGTGTGTGTGTGTGTGTGTGTGTTTTGCTGGGGATGAACCTTAGGCCTCACACAAGTTAAGCAAGGGCTCTCTCACAGAGCTGTATCCCCAACCCTGAGGAGTCTCATGTCATGGATAACTTTCGTGTTTACTAAATCTGTTCTGCTCTTCCACTATTAACGTGCCCATTGTTTTAGGAGGAGCCCCTGTGGCCCTCATGGTGGAGACTGGCCAGATGTTGCACACTTTTCACCCCCAAAGCAGCGAGCATTTGTCAACACTTATGTAGGGTAAGAAAGAAAGAACACCAAACAATAAAACGTTTTCCTTTCCTCTTCTCAGTCCTTTGGCTGGTCTGCTCATGAAATGGCCTCAAACATTCATGAGAGAAAACCCATTTTATAAACATTTGAAGCATAGGAGTGTCATAGAAGTGTAAGACCCCAGTAAATGACTGGATGACTAAGGCCTGTAAAGAAAGCATCCTGAGCTACAATAAGGAATGGAGCTTGAGGAGGTAGAAATAAATTATGAGAAGGTAAGGGGGAGGAAATAGTGAATAAATTTGCCTTGTTAAGTAGATCAAAGTCTCTTGGGTGGTAAAAGCAGACTTCAGGTAACTCTTCCTGGTGTAGACCTTCACTTATGAAAATTTCCTTTGTGGATAAAAATTTCCCCTACAGAGGGGCAGCCTTGCAGAGCTGCTCCTGTGTCTGCAGTTTCTCAAAATAACCAGCTCAGAATAGTCAATATCTAAAGAGGTGTATTTTGGGGAGGCACATTCTGCTCTCCTGATATCATATTTTAGGGTAATTAAAATTTGACCCCAATTCCAGATAATTTTTTTTAAACTGGAAACAATTTCACAAAAGCCCTACAAGATACCCCAATACCAAACCTTTTTAATAGACTTTGAGAGGCTAATTAGCTTGTACAAGGTTACATGGCTACTATTTGCAGGATCTGGATTTGAACCTATTTGAACAGGTTCATTCTAAAGGCTAAGGTCTTCCTAAAACTGAGATATAACTTAAACACTATAAATTCAGTCTTTCAAAACATGTAAGCCAACGTGCAGTTTAATTTTCACTTTTAAAACACTGAGGGATTTTAGTGTATTCATGATGTTGTGTGTCCATCACCACTGTGTAATTCCACATTCTATTTCCTTTGTCCTAAAAGGAAACTCCTGTACCCATTACCAAATGCTTCCTAGTTATTTTACTTTCTGCCTCTGTGGTTACGTCTATTCAGGACATTTTATGCAAAATAATGTAATGCAATGCATGGCCTTTTTTATGTAGCCTTTTCTAGTTATCAAAGTCAGTGGTTAATTAACTGATTGTTTGTATTGTGGTGCAGGGAACTGGATGTAGATCCCAAAGCATGCTGGGCGGTGTTCCACCATTCAGTTCCACATTCCTAGCCCCCACCCGGTGATCTTAACTATTGTTAGACCATCAGATGTGAGAGTCACCTCTTTTTAGATGAAAGGAATACAGGAATCCCATTTCCTTTAACAAACGCTGAGTCCTGTGAGCCAGACTGAGAGCTGGACAGCGATAACTTTGGTGCATCTTAACATTACCCAAAGGGTGTGGTAAAAATAGATGGCTGGAGACTCTGATCTTAGGCCTGAACTGGACCCTTTTGGGTTTCTGATCAGCATGTTCAGGAGATAATGTTGTAACTGGTCAGGAACCTGCTGGCAAGCACAGCTGGAGAGTTGTGCTTCCTCACTTTAGTGTGCATATGAATCACCCAAGCATCTCGTTAAAACCCAGACTCCAATTCATTCAGCCAGGCTGGGATGGGGCCAGAGAGTCTATGCTTCTGATTAAGTCCCAGGTGGTACTGAGTTCTCATTCTGGAGGCCATCTTTTGCGTGGCAAGGCTGGAGGACGCCAAGTCAAGGGTAGAAAAGCCCTGGTTCCTATTTAAGTCAGGTGCAGCTAAGTCCAGGCAAAGCAGGCATTTTCCTAACAAACTCGCACGTGTAATAGCTGGGGCCTCCTCCTCTCAGTGCTTGAGTGCATGTTTATAATGAGACATCCAGGAAAAAAAAAAAAGGTTTGCATAGTGTTTGTTATGCTATTCAGCAACATAGGAAGATGTATTACATATTTGACACGTATTTCCATCCCAAATGGTTAATATGTTAAGAAAAAAATATTGAAGCTAAAGAGGTAAGCCCTAATTTTCCAGAAAACTCACTGGTGTGGAAAACTTCATTTCCCGGCAATGCTGGGTGAATCTGTGTGTTGTGCGGGCTCCATATGCTGTGGATGCTCGTGAATCGCTCTGTTTTATTATCCTCATTAACAGGGATAATGGTTGCTTTTTAACAATCATGATCACCATCTGGAGCCTAGGAAACCGGAGTCTGTGGCTCAGGTGGAAGCAGGAGACCCTCCTGCTTGGGTCCCAGCCCCATTGTTTGCCCCGCCCCGCTGCCCAGGCCTGGCTTCATCGTTGAGGAAGCCAGGCATCAGGAGCCACAGGGACAGACATCGTGACGTTTAGTTCTGAGCCAAGAAAAACAAGCTAAGAACATCCTAACCACATTCAGAGAGCACAGCCAACACCAGCTCCAACTTCAGTCTGTTACCACATTCTAATCTTAAATATCTACCTTGCTTGCATGGTAGCAGCTTGCCATGCCTCTTCCCTTCACTGCCCTGGTGGCCCCTGACTTTGCTCTTTCTGTGACAAACCGTTGATGTGACTAAGTCCTTGCTGTATCAGCTCACGTGGTGGATTGGGTATGAATACCTGTGTGTGTGTCGTCTTTGGCTTCACAGAGAAGGGTTGCCTTGTGGGGAGGAGATGGCTAGGAAGAGCATCAAGCTGCCTGGTAACCATAGCAACTCTGCAGCCTGCCTGCCTGCCTGCCCTTGTGGCTTCTTCAAGGCTCTTCTCCAGACCTTTCCCAGACCAATCATTTCAAGCTCCACCAGCCTGCAGAAAAGCAGCATCCGAGACCAACTCAGTCCTCACGTGCACAGGTAGCTGAGTGTGGTCCAGTGGGCTTTTCCTGCTTGGGCTAAGGGGCCGAGCAGGAAGAGTGCAGTGATGAGGACAGAGCCCACCAAGGGCAGAAAGCTCATCTTTTGATCAGTTCCAACAGGAGACAGTACCCACAGACACGAATGCACAGAACCCACTGTAAAGAGTCACGTCCAGATGTGATGCCAACATGGGCCAGGCTGTCCTAAGAGGTGTTTAGAGAAGTAGAGCTTCTGACTGCGTTCTGGGGATTGTAAAGGTGTTCATAGTGTTCTCCCAG
This sequence comes from Peromyscus aztecus, assembly GCA_902168405.1. Classification (NCBI taxonomy): domain Eukaryota; kingdom Metazoa; phylum Chordata; class Mammalia; order Rodentia; family Cricetidae; genus Peromyscus; species Peromyscus aztecus. The sequence goes on along the minus strand of CABHPQ010161480.1, from coordinate 650 downwards.
GGACGAAGAACTGCTTTCAGAGCATGGATGCAAGGAGAGAGTACTGTGAGGCAGGGCAAATGGAACAGGGCTGTGGGAGCATCATGCTGGGGCTTGCAGCAGAATCCACCATCAGTCCAGCCGGCTCCACTGTGTGCAGACATCTACTTCTTGCAGCGCTGTCCTCCATGAAATCCAGCCTTGGATCAACCTTTTTTGATTTTGCTGTCCACTCCCAAGCCGGCTCTTCTTACACATAATTTCTAAAATAAAATAATTCCCATCAATTGGAAGTATGTTAGAAAGGGGTTGAGACTCAATTTTGGCATTGCTTAAAATACTATTGGGAGTCAATCAAATCAATTACTTTGTTGTTTCTTGACCATTTCTCCTCAGATAACATGTAAACATTGTAAACGCTTACACCCGGAATGGAGAGAGAGAGCCTTCTGAATTCTACACCTTCCCCCATCACCTACAGACACCATGGAGATGGGGCAGGCAGGCAGATCTTAAGTGTGTTAAGCATAAGGATTATGCTACCAAAAGGGCATGAAGAGTGTGTTTTTTTTCCCTGCCATGGTCCTCCCAAGTGTCTTTAAAAATATGTTCCTTGAACACTTTCAGACATTTGTGGTTCATTGTCTTATCACCCATTGCTGACTGGGCCT
>CABHPQ010161478.1:0-27612 GCA_902168405.1 Peromyscus aztecus | reverse complement strand
TCCCAGTAGTTTCCCTAATACCGTGGAAATGTATTCTCAGAATCTGACTACCAGACTCTACAAGGTAGTTTTTGAGTAAAGTGTTGACTTGGGTCTCCACTGGGCTGTGGAGGGCAAATTGGACTTCTCCGAAACGACCGTGGTCCCTCCTGACAAAGGCTCTTGGATCTACTGTGTGCATCTTGACCTTGATGCACAGCACTCTTCTCATCCATTTTCAGGGACTTTCTGAAGGCTGGAGACAAAGAAAACATCTTTAATGCGGATCATTTCCCTCTCTGGTACCGACGAGCTGCTGAACAGATTCCAGGGAGCTTCGTCTACTCCATCCCCTTCAGCACAGGTGAGGCAGGGCTCTTCCTGTTTCACTCTGCTGGCCTGGTCATTGTGGGGCTTTGCCTGAATCCTCAGGGGAGCCAAGTTCAGTCTTCAGAGCCAATGCAGAACACTGGGCCAAGTCTGAGCCAGTGACTTGTTCTACTCAAGTGACGGCCTCCAATGCAAGAGGTGTGTCTTAGCCAAATGGTGCAAATGGCATTTTAAGGTAAATGGTTGACATTTTGCATCCTATGGAACTTGAGGACAAATTTCTCAGTCAATTTGTTTTCAATCTCCACGTAAAAGAAGGCTCAGGCATTCTTTGCTAAAAACTTCTGTGATTTATACCCCTTCAGGCATACACAGTATTCTCATTCTCATTCATTCTCTCTCTCTCTCTCTCTCTCTCTCTCTCTCTCTCTCTCTCTCTCTTAGATAAGATTTTGTTTCCCTTGGCTAATTTGGTACTCACAATGTAGCCCAGAATAGCTCAGATTTAATGGCAATCAGTTCTCCTGCCTCAGCTTCCCAAGAGCTAGGATTATAGGTGTGTCACTCACACACCCAGCAGGACCAAGGCTTTGTATACTTGTATACTCTTCACTCACTTGCTGCAGCAACCAATAAGATCCATAGAACTAAGAATTTTTATAGTTTTAAATTGTGAAAAAATTAAAGTTACCCACCCCTCACATACACTAAAATCCAAGTGTTGGCTTATGTTAACCAGTGTTAGATGGAAGACACATTGGACACTTCAGTTACCCCTGGATTTTTGTCATCTTGAGCTTTAGAACTTGCAGTGTCCTGTCTGTAGAAAGCTATATATGGAACATTCTAGAAGCTTCAGAGAATGAGAGCCAGTCTCATTGGATTGCTATGGAAAGCTTTTTCAGTTGTTGTACTTATATTAGGGTCTATATTATGTCAACCTCTTGCAAACATTCCTAGCCCAACCTCGACAAAAGTTCCACAGTGCTTGGTGTTGCCTGCTCTATAAGGCTCGGTGATTTCTCATTCCCGCAAATGTCAGTGTTTGCAGATGGAATGCCTCTGACATTTACAGAATACATGATGGCAGAGGTCTGATGTAGATGGGCATGGTGGGAAGCACCGACAAGAAGTTACTCTTCTTGTTCTGCAACAAAATACCCAATAAAAGCACTGTCAGGAATGGCAGGCTCACAACTGAGGAGACTCTGCATTATGGCAGGGAAAGCAGAGCAATGGGAGCCGGAGGCCAGATGGTCAAATTCCACTCATAGCCAGGAAGCAACAATAAATAGGAAGTGGGGCCAGACCATCAGTTGCAACCCTGTTCCACCAAGTGACCCACTTCCTCCAGCAAAGTTTCACCTCTTTAGGGTTCCAAAATTCTCAAGCAATACCCACACATGAGAACCTAGTGACAAGCATAAGCCTTATGGGGGATATATCATATATAAGAGTCCTTCAATAATGGAGAGACTCGAGGAAAGGTGGAATCTCAGTGATGGGATTTTCCTAAGGGGCGGGGTGTGCAGTAGCCTAGCTGGTAGGTCCTTTTCTAGTGTGGTGATTCTGAATATGCTCTGTTGCTTATGCCTCTGAGCTTGGATACTTGCACATGTATCGTTTCTCATATATGCTCCCAGGTTCTCTGGGACAGAATTTTCTTGCATGTCAACCAGGACACGCGGACTCTTTATTTCTACCCCAAACCTATGAGCAATAGCATTTTAATCTCATTTACCTTCCTTTATCTTAGTCCCATAAAGCAGAAAACAATACTTAGCTTGCCGACTTTCTGAGTCTGCTAGGAGTCATGAAGCCCATGATGTGGGGACTTGCACTGTGGCAGACTCTAGTGTCCCCAAATTGTTTTTCATGTGTGCTCATATGGGTATGATGACCTTTTTTTTTTTTTTTTTTACCAAGTTACTTTGTCATCCTTTGTGTTTTTCTAGAATAATTATGCTTGGGAAAAATACAATTCTGATTGATTAAAACTGTCTTCGTATTGGTTTTGGAAACAGGTTTTTACTGAACATTTAATCTGATTGTATAATGAAAGAAATTAACTTCATTTGTGGTAAAATTGTGAATAATGTTCAATCTTAGAAGATTTTCTGGCTCCTTTTCACTTGGATTTCCTTTAGATTCAAGGGAAATCTATAAAAGCACCAGGTACCTGCCACTGTGGAAAAGCTCCTTGTGTTGACTGCTCAGGGACAACCTGGTTATTTGGACTTGGACTAAGAGAATATTCTTAATTGCTTGGTCATGAGTTTATTCCAGTTTTGGTTTGCCTTGCCTGGTTCTTGATTCAATGAATTTCATTCAACTCACATTCATTGAGTTCCTTTCTCAGAGGCAGGCACCAGATGAACTGGGCATTCAGAATCCATGCTCATAATTTGTAGTTAATGGATATTAGAACTGTGTTTACTAATAGGAAGCCAAAGCTTGCACTCTATTGTTATCACATTAATAGAGTTTAAATAAAGTATTCATTCTAGTTATCTCCCTACTTAGAATGTTTTTGTTTAGAAAAACCGTTTTTAAAATTTGAAGTTTACAAACCAGTTAAAATTTGTATAACAAGTCAGAATTATAGCGGTCAACTTACTATAACTTCAGAGTGTGCTTGCATGTGGCCTTATTGACAGTGGTAACATAAATGAGACCACAGACTCGAGTGAACATCTCCTCCGTGAATACCCACGGGTTACAAACCCTGTGGTCTGCGTGGTAGCCAATGGTTTCAATATGAAGAACTGGATTCTCCGCCGAGCAGGCAGCAACAACTCATCACGTGGCTTCCAGAATCAATGGCAGAGTGCTCACATCCTAGAGCATTCTCGACTCTGGGAACAGAGTCCCAGCACACTTTACAGATTAATGGCCATGGGCCAGTATGGTTGCTCTCTATCCGTTGACCTCAGAACTCTTCATTTTTTTTTTTACTATGGTGAGTTCTCTTTCTATAGGAACAGTCAACAAAAGCAATGTGGTGACAGCAAGCACCTCCATCCAGCTCCTAGATGAACGGAAATCTCCCGTGGTGGCAGGTAAACGATGATTTTGATCGAAAAGTATGATACGCGCAGGGCTTCTATTTTGTCTAGCACACTCCCGCTACTAAAGGTAGGTTTCAAAACGAGAAAAACTGAAACATTTCTTCTTCAGCTCTATGTTGCCTCCTTCATACTAAGTAATCACCTATGGCTGGCTGGAAGCTTTTGTTAGTGGCGTTTGTACTGAAGGGCTGGAATCTACCATAGTTCTCCTATAGAGGCTTGAGAGCCTGCCTGGCACATAGTCCATTCCTAATACATTATTTCTGGATCCATCAGTTGATGGATGGGTGATATGTGCCAAGCACTCTCCCGATCTGAATTGTCCACCAAAGGGAGTCATTTGTTTTCAGGCGGCCTCCCTCATGAAGTTGTACTTCAGAGTGACTTTGAACATCGAGGCCTGTGTCTCTGCATGCTGTGATAATTTGTGGAAAGGGGACCAAAGGGAACAGAGGAGCAGACCTGACCGGAGTGCTTGCTCTTTGGCTGGGAAGCACTGCCTTCCCCTCCCACTTTCTGACAGGGCCTGTGCATCATAATTATATTAGCAGAGGCTGAACAATCAGGGAATAGCCACTCTTGTTATCCTTGGGTTATTGGATATGACAAGGAAGACAGTCTTATGTATTTGACCTGCAGCTTATCTTGAACTAGGCAGACCTACAATTAATCAGCCAGCAGATACAGGCTCTAAGGATTCATGGCTGCTGTCTTCAAATACTGTCACTTAATGCCTCATGTTCCTTGAGGATAGTAAGAGACAGGAGCATTTAACTCAGCAAGATTTATTTTTGCTTAAAGGAGGTCAGACTTGCTTACCTCTGGGCTGTTCCAGCCAGCTAATTCTGGAGGCACATTATCTCCTGGGGGTTGGGGTCATAGACAACAGCTGTCCAAGACACAGTCAGGCCAAAGTAGCCTATCTGGTTCAAAATTTCTCTTTAAAATCCTTCCTGTGGGTCTCTTAGTCCATGATCACAAAGGGCACTCCAGGTCTTTTCTAAAGTCCCCTATCCCAGCTACCTCTGTCCAAGTCTAAAAGGCATGCTCAAATGTGAACAAATGTCTACTATTTTATAAATGAACATGGCCTTGGCTCGAAGCTGTCTATCTAAGCTAACAGGGAACACATACTTTGCAAATGGTTTGCTGGTCTATTATTGAGTTACATAGCTGGCCAGAGACCACAGGCAGGTCACAGTTTGGCTCACCTTGAAGGGATAGGAAAGGCATCTCCAATTTGTTGTTTCTAAGTGTGTATCAGCTGGTCCTCATGTTTAGCAGATAATTACAGAGCAAAGCCAAGAAACAGAGTCATCTGGGGAAAACGTATTTAGTTTGGACCTTTTAAAGTTGGTAACTACTGACCTTCCTTTCCCAACTGTGTTTGAGAGACATGAAATAAAACAGCCTCATTTGGTTTTGATCTTGAAGACTGCTGTGGCTGCGGCCCCATGATGGCAGTGACCTCAGGGGGACCTTTCTGTCTCCCAAAGCAGAACAACATCTTCAGCGCACCCCCTGCTTCTGTGGACTTTGTCTCAACTCTGATGTCAATCACCGGGTGATGAGGCCCTGTAACATTCCACTCTGCATTTTCTCAAATTAGTCAGATACTGTTTACCACTATGAAACTGAAGGGGCCTTTTTAGTTAGAGAGGCAGTCTTGTTTTGGCAGATGAAGATGAACTTGTGAGCAGGCTTGGTCCCCATTAGCAGACCTCCAGCAGCAGATGGGACACAGCCGACCGGCAGGAATTTGGGGTCCCAATGAAATCCTTGTGTGCAGTTGAAACTTATCTGGAAGAGAAGGTGTACAACTTTGCAAATAGTTCCTAAAGACCCCCCTGAAAAGGCTGTTCCGTGCACAGCCTGACCTGATATGTTCATGTTCATTAGCTGTGTGTGCTAGTTTGGGGGTAGAAAGAGGTTTTTATCCTCGCTTTTACTTGTTTTCTTTTTAAAACAAAAACATTTAGATACTCATCTGTCAATGACACCTTTGAAGAAAGGCCAGTTGGAGTGGGCAAGATTCCATTTGTGCGTCAGCCTCAGTGTATAAGCAGGCTCCATCCATCTTCTGGAGCTCTGACAGTGCTTCCCAGCCTCCTCTTGAGGACTCTGCCAGCTCTCCAGCTGCCCGTGGTGTGCCTCGCTTACTTAACAGCTTTCCCAGGGCAATAGGAGACAGGACACGGTCTACCCGTCTCTCTAGAGCTTTGGAAACCTGTGTGTGTCAAGACGCTAATTCATTTTACTGTTAGGACTAGAAATACAAACCTTGGAATGTAAGGTCAGCTTGAATTTGCCGCTCATCTTGTACCTTGCTCAGTTCATGGTCATGGGTCAGTAGAGGTCTAAGACAGAGTTGAGATTATTAGATCCCTACCTTATTCTCACTTTTGGGGATAACATAAGAGAACAAAGAGGGACATACCTGGATATGAAGAAATGTAAAAATGCCAGGAGGTGCAGGAGTGACGCACTTTCACCTTCAGTTTCATTCATTCATTCACTCACTCACTCATTCATTCAGCACATAAGACAGGACTCCTGCTTTTGCCAGGCACTTGACCTATTCATGAATAATAACTGGTTCTGTATTGACGCTCCTTCCCTCCTCACCCAGTGCATGAAATAGCAGCGATTTTTATATTAATAGCAGCATCTAAGGCAAGAGAGATGGCTCAGCAGGTAAGAGCACACCATCCAGCCTTAGGACCCAAGTTCAATCCCTGGAACACATGCACACATATCACAATAATAAATAAACATTTTAAAGCCATGTCAAGTAGGGCGAGTGAATTAAACTGCTATGTAATAGTTTGCAAGGTTCTAGAGGCCGAGGATTGTGTGCTTTTTCCTTTCTCGTCCTAAACCACAGCCAGCTGAGAATTTAGACCGTGGTGGACAGACCTCAGTGAAATATTACAAATGAATTGAGATCATAGAAATCTGCTTTGCCCTAACTTACTTATTTGCCAACTCAGGATCTATAAGTTATCTAGACCGTGGTGGTGATTCTCCACAGGGCTCTCAGCAGGGGAGGCCAGCCTTTCTCTACAGTACTGTCTCTGTCATCCAGGGGTAGAAATGACCTTAGAGGATGAAATATCCATGGGGGGGCAGCTTGAGACATCAGCTGGTGAAAGGGATGGTCCTACTGGGGACTTCTTCTTGAATTATTTGATCTGCCTTCCTACTCACCTGCTAGACTCTGACAAATACAAAACATCTAACCTCAGCTTCTGTTCAGATTTCTGAAAAAAAAAAAAAAAGGTTTTGGCATGTGTATGTGCTGGGCTGGCATGTGTGCCCAGGTACATGTATGTGCTCCTGTGGAGGCCTGGGATTGATGTAAGATACTGTTTTAGTTAGGGTTTCTATTGCCATGACCACTCTAATTAAGGGAAACTTTTAATTAGGGCTGGCTTATAGTTTCAGAGGTTTAGTCCATTATCATCATGGCGGGACATGGCGGCATGTAGACAGACATGTGCTAGAGAAGGAGCTGAGAGTTCTACATCTTGATCCTGTAGGCAACAGGAAGTGAACTGTGTCACTGGACACAACTGAAGCATAGGAAGCCTCAAAGCCCACCCCCACAGTGACACACTTTCCCCAACAAGGCCATATGTACTCCTACAAAGCCACACCTCCTAATAGTGCCACTCCCTATGAGCTTATGGGGGCCAACTACATTCAAGCTACCACAGATACCTTCTTTGGTCACTCTACTGTATGTATGTACTGAGTTAGGCTCTTTTGTTGAGCCTGGACTTGGTGTTTTGTCTTGTTCACTAATCAGCTCACTCCAGGGATGATAGTGGATACACTCCCTGTATCCACTATCCCCACACAACTTCTTCAGAGATTCTGAAGATCAAACTCCAGTGCTCACACTTGCAGAGCAATCAGTTTGCCTGATGGTCAATCTCTCCAGCTCAGACTTCTGAATTTTTAAAATAATTAATTCAGAATTATTAGCAGTTGCTCTGGAATGTATATTTTAACACATCACAATCTAAAGTTGGTCCCAATTGTGTTCCATTTGACTTCTTAAATACTTGTGAACTCCCCGTAAGCAAGAACTCTCCCAGTTACCTTTTTAGGGCTGATATGTGGCACATATGTGGGAGATGCTGTCTGAATAAGTTATGCAAGGAATATGGGCTTCATTGTCACTGGCTATACAGGAGAATAGAATCTGTTGGCCAGATAAAAGAGCCACTGTATGCAACTAAAACTCAGAGATTCTCACTGGCAAAATTTGAATCCACACTGTCTTAATACCATCCCAAATGATGTGAATATTTTAAGGATAGAAAAATCATTTGCTGTCCCATCCTAATGACATCTATAAACCCAAAGTTATGTCTTCACTGAAGTCCTAGTATCTGATATGAATATTAGACTAGCAGCTAATGTAATCATCATAAAAACCTAGACATTAAAGGATTAATTTACTACATTGCAACTTTTTAAAACAATTTTATTGAGGTATGACACCCCAAATTTACTGCCTTTAACCTGTAAAGTTCAACGATTTTAGTAGACTGGAATGGGGTCCTGACCTTCCAGCATACTCCTTAGCAAGGGACATGGATTGCATTAGATCCACTCACAAGGAAAATTTGAAAATGTGGGTTATGTGGTCTCATTTGCATAATTCAAGGCAGTGTAATGAAGGGGAAGATTTCATTTTAAACAGCTAATTAGGAAAGTGATTGATTAGCATCATTAACCATTAGCTATCGTCAGGTAAGTGCTATTTAAACTAAGTGTAGTGTGTAATATGGGCCCTCATTAGAGTTGTGTGAATAATGTTTCCAAAACCTTACAAGTGAATTTCCAACTGGCCCTCATTCCTTTGGTGGAATCTCACAGTGAGTTAACTAGCATCTCAGGAATTCAGGGTCAAGCCTGTCATGGGTAAACCTCTGGTTTGTGAAATCCCAGCACAGAAAGTGTTTGTATCTTTTAAAAAAATGAAATGCATATTGGAAGTAGGGAGCTCGCTCAGTGAGTAAAGTGTGAGGAAATGAGTTTGATCTCTAGAACCCATATAAAAAGCCAGATGTGGTTAGCATGAGCAAGTAATCCTAGCTTCTGAGAAAACAGGGGGAGGGGGAGCCCTAGGGCTCCCTGAACAGCCATGCCATCCTGATAGCTAGATTCAGACCACTGGGAACCCTGTCGCAAGTGAACAAAGTGGGTGGTGTCTGAGGAATGATATCCAAGTTTGGCCTCTGGCCCCACAAGCAAATATATATGTTCATCTGCCATCCAAACTCACATACAGGTGCGCGCGCATGCACACACACACACACACACACACACACACACACACACACACACACATCAGAGAGAGAGAGACAGAGAGAGAAGAGAGAGTTGTTACCACTGACATTTACTAAGTGAAGGGCAAAAATGATATCAAGCATCCAAAAGTTACCCACTGACCGAGAACAAAGAATGATCTGGTTCCAAATGCCAGTAGTGGTGAGATAGAAACAGGTGAAAATTAGCACCATCATTAAACCTCTTTCTCAGTAGATACGCATTTCATACACACATTTCGTTCCTAGTGGTGCCTAGTGCCTTTGTGAGCACGTCCTACAAAAGGCAGTGTGGAAGAAACAGGGGCAATGCTAGCTGGCATAGCAATGAGCTCAGAGGCTGAGGGCACACCTGTCCAGGCAAGGATCCTGCCACTCGATCTCTTCTCCCCCCGAAGAACACTGCTGCCAAGGGAGAGCTTCCCTTTGTGCTGGCGATGGAGAACCCCTAGGTATCACAGGGATGGGAAGGAGGCAGGTGAAGGAAGGAGGGAAGGAAGGAAAAATGTAAGAAGGGGGAGGGAAGGAAGGACAATCCTCTTTAGAAAACAGCCCAAGAGATAAACTGTGGTTGTCAGTGGCAAAGAGAAGAAAAGCACTCATGTTTACAAACATGCGTGGATGGGTATGTGGTGAGGGAGATGCCTCTTAGTTTTGAGGTGGCCAGGGAGAGCCATGAGTGGAAACCTGCATGATGAGATGTACCCAGCATACAAAACTCCGTGGGAAGAGCTTTTAGGGTGAAGCAACTCCCTTTTCCAAGGATCTGAATGAATTTGGGATGAGATTCCTTATGCATATACACGTCTCTGGTTGGCATTCAGAGACCTGAATGATGCAGTTTGAGGGTAATCACCAGATTCTTAAGGGAGGGCTCACAGGCAGGTGAGCAGGTAGCCCAGCAGGAGATGGAAATCCGTATCATGTCTTTGCACTAAATTATGAGCTAAAAGGTGGAGCTTTCTGTCTTTTTTAAACAGACAGATGGGTTCAATGCAGGGATAAAAGGAGGAGGACTGGTAACAGCAGATTTCGTGGAAATGGATTGGAGATTGTGCTGTGTTTACCATCTGCACCAGAAGTTCAGAGTTAGGACTGTCCATCAGAGCAGCTGCTCTGCAAGGTACGGAAGCCTGTAAGGAGCCCATGGTCAGGGTTACCACTCTAGCAATAAAAATAGCCCAAGTCCTGAGGAACCAGAGCCTCCACATTAACTCTCGAGGGCACTGCTCCCAAGAGCTACAGCCACTTCAAAACTTCACCAGATGTGGAAAACACATCCTCCGCTCCAAGTTCAGCAGCAGAGCACTCAGGGTGATGGGTTCTCATGGCTCACAGGCTCCGAATTAGCAAGTTAGGCCTCTTCTCTCTGAATCCCTGGTAGGTTTGCATATAAAAGTTAGTCAGCTAACTATTTAGAAGTTAGCACAGGGCTGCCACTCTCTGGCTCCAACAGGGGCCTTTCTTCTCGTGCAAATTATTTTCCCATGTAAATCAAGATATAGGGTACTTCGGTTAGATTTCTTAAAACTGGAGCCACGCTCCCACGCCTCCCCCCCCCTCCCTGCAGATGTTGTTACCTGTGAAATCTTACCTGGGGGCATCGTATTATGGTATGGTTTTATTTATTATCATCTTTTTAAAATTTTTATGGATATGAATGTTTGCCTCTATGCACCATGAGCATACTCTGGACTCTTAGAGGCCAAAAGAGAGCATCCTCTGGAACTGTAGTTACAGACAATTGTGAGGCATCTTGTGGGTACTGGGAACCAGATCAGGGTCTTCTGCCAGAGAAGCAAGTGCTCTTAACTTCTGAGCCATCTTTCTCTCCAGACCTTTATTTCAGTGTCTTAACATTTCAGAGTAAAATACCAAAACATGCATTTTTTTTACAAATGCCTTAGACCAGAGAGGTTGGAAAATGGTCGCCTACAGGACCAATTCTAGTTGCCACATGATTTTATTTACTTTTAATTTTTTTATATTTTTATCATGACATCTTTCCTGTATTGTAAAGTATACTCCTTTAAAACATATAACTCACTGGCTTCTTCATACACTTGACAGAATTTGATACCTACCCCCACATCTAATTTTAGAACTCTTCCAGTATCCTGAAAGAACTCAGCATACATTTCTTCTTCTTATTTGGTACTTCTCCATATCCCTAGGAGCACTATTCTATTTTATCAATGGATTTACATATTTGGGGGTATTTTAGATCAATGGAATGATACATGCGCCTTTGTGACTGACTTTATTCACTTAACATGATGTTTTCCAGGACCATAGTATATCATGGATCAGTCCTTCGTCTTTTCTATTGCTAAATAATATTCTATTGTGTGAATGCATTTTATTTATCCATTTCTAAGTTGTAGATATTTGGACTGTTTCCCCCCCCCTTACTGAGTAGTAATATTACTTTGGACATGAATATATGGGTTATCATGTGGACATGTTTTATTTATCCGGGTACTCTTGAGCAGGTACCTGGAAGTGGAGTTGTGTCATATGTAACTCTATGTTTGGTATTTTGCAGAACTGAAAACCTGTTTTGAATTGTGGTTGCTTTAGTTTAGAATTCTAGCCGGCCATGCATAAGGATTCTGATTTCTCCACACCATTGCCAACATTCACAGTTATCTGTCTTTTTTATTTTAACTACATTGATAGATATGAATGAATTTGCATTCCCCTACTGACCAATGCTGAGTATCCATCTAATCATGAGCTTTTTGGCCACTGGTGCCTCTTTTCTAGAGAGATGTTGATTTAAAAGCTTTGCCTGTATTTAAATGATAATAGTTTGCCTTTTTGCTATGTTATATGAGCTCTTTACATTATCTAGAAATAAGCTTATTGCACTGTGGCATATCTGCTGCCTGTTTTTATAAATAAAGTTGTATTGGCATGCCACCACACCTTCTTCCTATGAAGACTATCTGACCAAAATGGAAAAGCTGGATAGTTGGATAGAAACCGTATGGGCTGCAAAATGTTAACTGCCTGGCTCTTAAAAAAAAAAAAAAAAAGCTCACTAACACTTTTATAAGATGAAAATTTCAGAGAGTCTATTTAAAACAAAACCAAACAAAGGCCACTTCTTCATTCACCTTTTTCATCATGTTCTTATAGGAATGAGTTGATATCGGAATCAGAGGTTATTTAAATGGATGTTGACATAAGAGTTACATGCATCAGAATTTGTCCGTCAGTTGTACCTGTTGCATGTGGTTTTACAGAAATCCTAACCAAAGGCTCCAAGCTTCCTAAAAGTGTCTATTGTCATTATCAGTCCCAGCAGCAATTCACTCAATCTTTACTCTGATGCATAGGCCTTGGAAAAGTACACTCATTATGATACTTGGTGCTGCCCTGGAAAGGCCCCCAAACACATTGGTGGATAAGAGTTTATGAGATCTTTCTTTCCCTCCATCCCTCCCTCCCTCCCTCCCTCTTTCTCTCCCTCCCTCTTTCCTTCCTTCCTTCCTTCCTTCTTTCCTTCCTTCCTTCCTTCCTTCCTTCCTTCCTTCTTTCCTTCCTTCCTTCCTTCCTTCCTTCCTTCCTTCCTTCCTTCCTTCCTTCCTTTTTTGCCAACATGGCTCATGAATGATGGAGGGATTTATTTTACTGTATTTACCTAAGCAAATCTTTCAAGGACCTTTTTGATCTCTATTAAGATGAAAATATATGGTACTCATGCTAAGGAAAGGACTCATTGGGGGTCAAGAAGGTTAAGTGTAATTAAGTGTAACCTGGAGGCAGGAGCTGAAGCAGAAGCCATGGGAGAACTCTGCTTACTGGCTTCTTTTCGCAGAGGTTTTCTCTTGTAACACCTAAGACCACCTACCCAAGGGTGGTACCACCCCCTGTGAGCTGGCCTGACCACAGTAGACATCAACTAAGAAAAATGCCCAGAGACCAACCCTAATTGGGGCATTTTCTCAATTGAGGTTTCCTCTTCCCGAATAACTCTAGCTTGTGTCAAACCGACATCAGACTAGCCAGCACCACACTCAATAAATGTTGGTGGTGGTGCTATTATTGTTTTTGTCTAAGTGATTAGTACAATGATGTCATAGTCTAGATAGTGTGGCCGACTGCACGGTGAACAGAAGGTGATGGGAGATTGACTTGTGTTATTTATGCTAACTACAGGCTTCTACGTCTGGGTTTATCGGGCACACAATGAACTGTGTGTGACTTTTGGAAAGTTTTTTTTTTTTCCTTTTCCATACTTCTAGTTCCTATTTGTAAAATAAAGGTGCTGAATTATATCAGAGTAGCAAATTGCTTTAATCCCCTACGTCAGCACTAGTTGACATGTTGTGAGCACCTGAGAAACAGATTGGAAAGGATCCTGAGCTGGTCGGGAACCAACTGCTAAGTTTGCTGTGATCTGTTAGCAATGCCCATGATGGACAAGGAAGCCAACGACAACTTTTGTTGTGGAATTTTCCAGGCCTAAACATACTGTTCTTCAGGGCCTTTCCTGGCTCCTTTGATTCATTTCCAGGGTCATCTTAACGGACCCGTGAGACTGGATGAGCGCCTACCTACCCAGAGGATTCGGAACCTTCAGTGTCTGATGTAGAAAAAGAATCAGAAAGCAGGCCAGGAAGATAGAAAGCTGAGCCTCTGAGTAAGACCCAGGCCTCTGTGAGACCTTGTTGCAATTTGAGTATTAAAAAACAAAAAAAAAAAAAAAAAAGAATTTCCAACAAGGGGGAGAAGAGGATGATCCCCTGAAGTTCTATAGATAATCCAGCTTGGTTTGTAAGTTGGAGTGTCTTGGTGATTTCTGATAGTAGCATATAGATCTACTGATGGGTTTTTAACTACACTGGACACAGTGCTTCCTGATCTGCATAGGAAGTTACAGGTTTCAAATGGCTGCTGTATAACTATGCATATGGAGCACATATAAATTTCTTTGGAAACCAATTTATCCACTTCTTTCGATATTTAAAGCATTGTTTCTCAACCCTCCTAACACTTGCAACCCTTTCATACAGTTCCTCATGCTGTGGTGACCCCCAAGCATAACATTTCATTGCTACTTCATGACTGTAATTTTGCTACTGTTATGAATAGTCATGTAAATATACAATGGGACCACCCCTGTGAAAGGGTCATTTGAGCCCAAAGGGGTTTCGACCCACAGGTTGAGAAGGAGTGTGAGGCAAAGGGGTCTGTTTTCAGAAGTTCTGAGTTGGCTTCAGCAAAGGGATTTGATTTTCAGGAACCTTCAGCAGGAAGCCCAGGTGTGGGTCTCTTTTTGGCTTTGTTTATGTAAGGCAACATGGGATCGTGTCTTTGTCCACTGGCATTTCATCATCTTGAGCAGAAGATTCTTTCTGCAGGGTCGGAGGTATCTGCTGTTACTGTGCAAGCTCTTCCAGCTTGGTAGCCGATCTGATTCCTTACAAACCGCCTCATCATTGCCTGTTTTCCTTGCCTTTCCCATCTACTTCACTGCAGAAAGCTGCAGCGTCTGTGAACTCGGGGCCCTGCCTGAGCAGAAACCACCTGCCTGTCACCCTCGTGTCACACTACCTTTAATGAGAACGTGACATTTCAGACGACTTTCTCTGAGACAATCAGCACTAAGCAGGATTTGGGGCCTCAGCATCTCCTCCAGCCCAGCACTGTGATGGGAGGACATTTTTACGGGGAAATCTATGAATAGGACAGCAGTAATACGCAGCTGAAAATAATCTGTGAGGCGTTTGCAAATTGCCCCTCGTGAGCTGCGGTGCTTGTGAAAGATAATTTGTGGTTCTTGCAGAATTCCCTGCAAACTGGGTCTTTCATCTGCTGTGCATTTTGCAATTAAAACATTTCATTTCTCATATTAACAAATGATAACTCCACGTTTGTTCATCTAAACAACTTGATTTATATTTTTCTGTGCTGAGAAGCTGTTGACATTTCAGAGTAAGTAATTATTTTCATTGCCAACTGCTGTGTGTGGTGACTGTAGGCAACTGATAGAAATCTGAGTGTACATGTGTATCATTTAAATCCCTTTGCTTAAAGACTACCTCTGAAGCTAGAAGCCTTTTGCCTGGGTTATCATCTGGACTTCGACATCTAATAGGATTAGGATGTTGACAAGCATGGGTTTGGGCCCCATCCATGGTTTGTGCTGTGTACTGGAAACTCTTTGATGTAATCTCTGAGGACAAGGCTTACCTACAGTACTTCCAAACTATTAGCAGGGCACAGTAGACTTGCAGTCTCAAATCACTTGTTAGAGGAGGCGTGTGCTGTTGGCCCTGGGAGTCCTTGGGGCATGTGATAGCTGCTCAGGCATCCCTCGGAAGAGTGTCAGAATTCTGTGTGGAATGCTCATGGGAACAGTTTGCGCCATGCCTGCTGACAACGTGAGCTTGGAAAACATTTGGTCAAATGGAGATGAAAAATAGCGGACCTTCTCAATTTCCTCTCGCATTACATTCTTAGCCAACAGCAACAACAAAGGCACAGTTAGGACAATGGAAAGAAATGCTTTTTCAGCTTGGAAGTAGTTGCTACATCCTTGGAATAGGAGCTCAGTCACCACACGGTTGAGTTGGACCACCTTGGCACAATAGAGAAGTGGTATCATGGCGACTAACAGCCCATGCAGCCATGAGGCCTTCCCTGAGAACTCTGTTTGTTCTATTCATTCTTACACTGTAATCATTAAAACATACTAATTGCACAGGCTAATTGTTTCACTGTGACTTTCCATTCCTATATACATTGTGCTTTTAAACTTACAATTTTATGCATCCAGTTTTATTTTGATATTTAGAAAAGTGTTAGCTATTCACACTTCGACTTCTTCTCCCAAGGAGACTATCTAGCTGAATTGATGCTCCAAAAAGACAGTTGACCCTTAGCCCACTGGTTTACAAGGTTTACACTGCTTACAGCTCACTGTGCATCTGTCCATCCCAGCATATGCATGTCCCATTTGCGTTCCAGTTTGGGAGCAGACTACTGACTGGGGATCCAAACCAATTTTTACATGGCCTTGAGGGGTGAAGTAGAGCCAGTACCCTGAATGGCAAATGTGCTTTATCCTTTGAACCAACTCCAATTGATTAGTTCTGGTTGCCTATAGTGCTGTCTTAAGAAACCATCTGTGGTGTATTTGAGGCTCAGCTGGGAAGAGTGCTGGGATTGATTAGCAATGTCTGTCATGGGCTCTAGAGGAACAGCTTGCCCCATATTTGTCATTTTCTGCTTTTAACATGTCTTTAACTCCTCTGTGCTCTCTTCCTGTGCAAAGTAGTTATAATCTTAAAAAGTGCCTGTTGTATAAACAGAAAGAGTAGGTATAGGTATATTCCACTTTAAGAAACCCTAGCAAAGAAATGCAAATTCAAAAAATGCATCAATCTGGAGCCAATTATTTCCATTACAGAAAAGATTCCATGAAAGGTTCCTTTAAATAGCGAGCTCCCCTGCTGCATTAAAATGATGATTCAATTTACAAAAATTCACTTTGCATGCAACTCTCTGGGACAAAGTCTGTGTGGACTTAGCAAGCCATACCTGAACTTTTCAAAGCCACACTTCAGCACTAGCCAGGATGTCTGCCACCAAGTACCTCAAGTCCCCCAGTAACTCCCACTCCCCCTCAGACTTCCTTCGTACTTCCTCTCCCAGAGTGTTGAGCATACCATCTGGGTGGTGATCAACAGCTACTGGCTCCCAACCCGACACGGCTGCATTTCATTAGTGGGTAAGCTGATTGCTCCGAGGGTGTTTATGTGTGGGTGTAGCTGTACAAATCCATGCCCTCTGTGCATTGTGTATGCAGATGCAGAGACACAAGCACCATTCAGCCTAATCTAAATTCATCCCTGCTGTGAGTTCTAGGGGAAGGTTCCAGTTGGTTGGTGGATATGGCCTTTTGGTGATATCTGCCCTATATTCTGGTTCACCCATTCCCTCTGTGTTCCTTCACATCAAAAACCTTGCCCAGACTCCAGGCCTGAGTCCCATTAACCAGACATGGAACCCTTGTCTTCTCCTGCAGCTCAGAAAGCCCCAAATGGTTTTCTGATTTAGAAAATTAAATATAATCCGACTCTTGTGGCCAGCTATGAAATTCCCAACCAACAGACATTTCCACTAAATATGTAACATACACAACATCTAAAAGTCCCACCAATCCAGCATGAACTTGAATTATAGAGGCATCCAGTACCCCTCGGGTAAGATCACCAGCCTCTTCCCAGGCACTCCAACTGGTGGCCCCCAAAGCTCCTAAGAATGCCTGTTGGCACACATGTCAACATTCCTGTTGCTCTGTAGAAACAAGTTAATCCAGAGAAAGGTACCTAAAAGAGATGGCCTCTCCCTTCTTCGTGTTCCTGCATATAGACTCATTGTCCTAACCTCTCAGTTGCAGGATATGAGCATACCTATTTTGTCTGTGATATTTAAAAGCTATACCATAAATTTCTTCCCATAAATTTGGGTACTTATTTTTTTTAACAGACACATGTTTTCTCTTAGTTGTTTTGGAAGACAATACACGGGAGAAGAGCAGTGATGCCCATCAGGCCCACTCCAACATTTCTTGCGACCCTCAGTTGATCAAGGAGGAACTTTGACATGGAGGTTCTCGGGCTGCGGAACTGTCCATTGGCTCCTTGCTTCCCATTTTCTCAGACTCACTGGTTGGTGCCAAGGGTCTCCTGTGGTACTGGGCTGTGATGGCTGCGTAGGTGCAGCCGTAGATAGCAGCTGCCAACATCATGAGACATACAATCCCACACACCACCCCGGTGATAACCACCGTAGCCACAGCGTGGCGCAGGTTAGCTGGCTTTGGTTTGGGTTTGGGCTCACACTCCAAGGCATCTTCTTGTCCGGAGTTACTCTCAGAAGGCTTGTGGGCCTCTTGAGGGGCAGACCCGGGCTGCTGAACTAGTGAGGGTGCCAGGTCTGGAGAAGGCAGAGGACAGGGCTGGTATAGTTCATGGGGAATGGAGAGGAGGTCCTTTCCTTGCCAGTGTTCAGGCAGCCTGCAGATGGCGCTGTCTGTTACTCCCCCTTCAAGAAACAAAGCAAAGGGCGATAATGGAGCTTTAATGTGACAGCATTCCAAAGTCCTCAGCCTGCCACAGACTAGACAATTACTTATTGCTAAGAATTTATTAGAAACCAAGTTCCCTTAATACTATATAAAGGCTGAGGGGACCATGAGGGCCCAACGGCCAAAGGCCTTATGGTCTCCAGAATTCCTCCCGTCCACTCCCCACCACACAAGAAACCTTTCCTGCCAGATTCTCACTGGAAATCAAAGAAAGCAGAAAGCAAATATCCATTCTTGTGTTTGTGTGTTAATTCAAAGACCCTGGGTCTCTACCAACACTTTTTAGTTAAGTTTTATGTATCTGAGCATTTGACAATACCATATGTTTAGTTCATGGTATTTAAGTAACTCATCTTCTCGGGCCTCATGACATTACTACTCTGAGTGTCAAATGTTCCAAGGAGTTATTCAATGTAGGTTTTGGTCTTTGTAAAGTAGCTGAGTCCCTTGGGTATCTGTGAGAGTTATCCTTCCCTGGACTACTGCTGCCCATGTAACCACTGGTACACTATTCAACTTCACAGGAATGAACTTCCTCAAGTTTTCTGCCGTCAGAACATCCTGTTTGTATCTGAGTTGACAGTTTAAAGTCCTCACCATCCACTCTTATAAGGAATTCTTTTTTTTAATTCACACAGGGCATGAGTGGAGACATCAGCACCCAAACCCAGCCCCTCAGTACACTTCCCTCTTTCTACTTCTGTCTCTCTCGTATCTACTGGGACCATGGCAAGTGACAGAAAAGCCTACTTGACTGAGCAGGACCCATAGGACCTGTGACTTGTTTCTCTCAGGCTGTCCTAAAAACCTCACCCAGGGGAGAGTGGCATGTTCCCTTTGCAAATGCAGATTGCAGATTCTCAGTGTACATCATAGGGAAATTTTTTAATTAATGCCAGAAAGGCACATATGGTAGTTGTCACTTCAGCATTATTGGTACATGCCATTGTATAGTAGTTCAGGGTTTGGGAATGTATGCCCATTCATGCAATCTAAGCATCTAAGATGAGTCATAAGTGCCCTATAAGTAGAGAGAGCCACCCCATAAAAGGAGATCTGTCACATGGCTCAGAAACACCAGGGTTGATGACAGTGACCAATTTCAACACATACTCTTTTTGCTGCTATTGCTTAAAGCTGAATGACACACAACCAGACTCGCCGCCGCCGCCGCCACCGCTGCCGCCACCACCACCACCCCCCTCCCCAGCTTCCTCAATAATCCCTTGACATGTAGATCCTGGCTTTAAAGCAAAAAGACCAAAGAGGAATTTCCTGAGCCTCTGGTGTTCACAAAACTAGAGGAACAAGGTGTCTGCTCCAGCTGAGCCAAGGGCCCCACCCAGCTGCGCTGAGATGCTGGGCTCTGTCTCTGTGGGATCTTACCTCCCTTTGCACCTGACTATGGCGGCCCTCACCAGGAGCTGTGTGTCAAGGCAGAAAGCTAGAGAAATAGAAACCCAGGGGGAGCAAAACCATTTCATCCAACCACAGCACAGTGAGGCTTCCACTGGGAGAACCCTGGCTGCTGGCCAGGCAGCTTCGTGGACTGATGTTCGCCCAGGCTGTGGTACCTGTGTATTCAGATTCCAGTCTTTCTCTAGATCCACTTTCCACTAGAGAATTGCACTAAAATCCATAGCCTTGAGTCTCAGAGCAAAGGACAGGCCTAGCGTGAAAGTGTGGATGTGGCAGGAAGGCGGGGCCTGTGGCCGGCACCATCTTAGTAGCTTCCTGTACAGTTAAACTGCCCTGCTGGGTCAAGGGACCAAAACGAGCATTAGCACTGAGCACTAGTGAGTGGCACTCACTGGTCCAGCTTTGTGGCTGAATAGGAGAATGCCAGCCTTGCCTGTCCTGCTTTGGATGGCCTAGGTCTGGGAACAGATTGTTTTTAACATCAAGATATGTTCTTCCTTGATGAAAACTCTCTTTCTGGGATGGTCTGGTTAATGCTGTGATTTGATTCCCAAAGCAATGGCTCTAGCCACCTCACCTCCAGATGTGCTTGTTTTTGTTTTTGACCTATCAGAACGATGTTACTAAGTTCTATAGTTGCCGTTGTGTGCTAACTTCAACGTTGGCTGGTTGGCAATGTAATCAACTGTTCTTAACTATTGAGAAACTTCCAAATTTGATGTTGCAAGTTTGAGCTCTTACTCTATATAGGTCGTGCCTCCAGATGTTGGTTTTCTTCCCCTAATTCATATCTGCAGCTCTCAGATCTTCCTGAGCCATGGGCTTAAGCATACAATCACCAACAGAGCTCCTCTCTAAAGTGTGACAAGTATTTCAAATATGTTCCCTTTCTGAATCTTCTATTGAGCACCTCCCCCAGACTCTCCCACGGCCTTCATTCCCTATTTGCCAAAAGCATCACCATTTATGTGGTTACCAAACAGAATAAAATACACAAGAATCTCCCATAATTGCTCGCTCCTTCTCCCAGTCCGTCATCTTCTCCAGTATCCCTCAGCAGTATCTAGCACTTCACTGTTCCAAATGTCAGTCACTTGTTACAGCCCTGGGTTAGGCCACTGTCATCTCTTCTCTGATCCACTGAGATCACATCCCCCTTCATCCTCTGGCTCTTCTTCAACAGCCTGAGCTCTGCCCTCTAAGAGTCAGCAGAGTGGCATTTTACACAGTGGTCAGATCATACTGTTCCCTAGACAAGAATTCCTCAGAACTTCCCACTTCCCTTACAATACAATCCAACCAGGGCACCTGCTCTACACATGTGTAGAGACTGGGCAGGCACCCCAAGATGTGCTGTGTGTTACCTCCACCCAGACTCCCTCCTCCGTCTCTTACTAAGCTGGGCTACTCAGTCACCAGACCCTAAGAATGCCATGATGCTGTGTCCTCACCCCCACAGCTAGCTTCCGTTCTTCTTTTTCTGGTTCTGGCTCTTACACATGTCAGTTTCCTGGGAGGCTTTTCTTTCCCAGCCTATCTAAGCTGGGGTACATTCCCTCCCCCACTTTACTTTGCCCTGCCTCTCTGTCTTAGCATGGCCATCTGAACCCGTACCTTTATCTATTATCTTAGACAATGCCTGTTTGTACCCTTCCAATGGAACCTTCATAATGATAAGCATTCCTATTCACTGCCTTTTTCTCTGGGTCTAGAATAGTGCCTGGTGCATCAAGGGCATTCAAGGAGAGGAATGAATGAACAGTGCTCAGAGAAGCAGTATGGGGCCCAGGGAAGAACGTAAGACCAATAACCATGCTGTCTCCTCTCGTTTGCACTTCTCCTGTGCGACCTTAGGCCAGTCATTGAACATCTCTGGGCTTCTGTTTCCTGTTGACAACAGAGGTCGTCAGGCTTTTCTCTCAAGGTTCAGGTAGCAAAGACTGTTAACTGTCCTGTATGGGTTCTGTCACAACTGCTCTACCTTGCCCTATTGTGTAAAATACCCACTCAGTACATAATGAAACGGTATGGCTGTGTTCAAATAAAGCTTTATTTATAAACAACAACAAAAAAAAGCAGGCAGAATTTGGACCTTAGTCTATAGGTTATTAACCTCCGATTTCCAAAGTTTACTCTCTCTAATATTCTGGGCTTTTTTACTTAAATTTAGGCTTCTGATAAAAGAAATAGTAATTTTGGAGAGGGGACCTTCTAGACCCAATTTCAGAATTTGATAAGATTTATAGCCATCATTAGGTAGAGATGGGAAGAGAGGGAAGCTGTCTAAGGAGTGAGAGCCACATCCTCCAGCAAATCACACTTGGAAATTAAACCTGAAGAAGCTTTGGTGCATGATTCCCAGAGAGAAGCCCATGCCATCTCTATGAACACTCTGATGAGCATAAAAACCCATATGAAACTTCCTCCACACTCCAACTGACACTTGCTTCTTTGCTGCATCCTGAAGTTGACATGGCATCCATGTTGAGATGTGCAAAAGCCTACAACTGTCCCTTGTACCCTCCTCTACCACCTTGAGATGTGGAGGATGGAGGAGGTCTACCTTAGGCTGGTGACACACAGAAGAGCATTTCTAAGACACACTACTGACCTTCAAAGGTGAATCTCTCCAGCCAGAGTTTCAGACCCAGCAAGTGGCAGTCACATTTCCAGGGGTTGTCCTTAAGAAGTACCAGCCTCACCTTGGGCATGGCCTCTAGAAGTGTACGATCCAGATGCAGGAGATGGTTCCGCTGCACGGCAAACATGGTCAGGTTCTCCCAAGGCTTGCCCAGGGACGTGGGCAGGAGACTGAGACTGTTAGATGACAGATCCAGCTCCCTGAGCCCAGGCAGGGCATGGGCAAGGCTGCTTTCCAGGAAAAGCAGGGAATTTTGGGTTAGGTTTAAAACCTCCAAGTGCCGAAGTCCATAGAAAGCCTCTGAAGCCAGATTTGAAAGAGAGTTGTTAGATAAATTTAAGGTTCTGAGCAGTGGCACAGATCTAAATGCATGAGCAGGAAGCCAATGGAGCTGGTTATCTTGTAAGAGCAGGGTTAGTGTCCATGGGGGTAGATCAGGAGGAATCTCAGACAGTCCCTGGCCACTGCAGTCCACAGAGTTTGAAGATGGGTGACACAAACATTTCTTGGGGCAGCTGCCCACACCTTGGAGCAGGATACTCAGACTGGAAAACAGCAGCAGAGCTCCTGAAACAAAGAGAAGAGGGTGGGGTAGAGGCTAGTGTTTGAGAAAAGGTCATGAGCAGCCAGGGAATTCACAGGTCCTATGGTCCTGGGCCAGTAGTGCCTTCCACCCACCTAGAAAGAAAGTTCTATTCCTCGCCTTCTTAGCAGAATGGGACTGAGCACACCTAGCCCATCACTGCGGCCAGCTCTGAGCCAGCCATTGTCAGTAGCCTTGGAGAAGGGACTGTAAGATTGATATCACATGAAATGGTGAAGAGAGTCATTCTGGGACATATGTCCTTTGGAGGTCAGAGCCAAATCTGTGGGCTGTAGCAGAAAGAAAGATAACAGAGGATTGGATATTCATACTTCTGTAAGGAACTCTCCAGAGGAGGACAGGCCAACTGAGCTTTGTATGGTGGTTGAAATGTTCTGTGTCTGCCCTTCAACATGGGTATCACTAGCCACCTACGGTAACGACAGTTACTAAGCTCCCAAAATGTGACTGCTGCACCCAAAGTGCTGACTTTGTTTTCATTCATTTAGATTTTGACTTTGTTTTCATTCATTTAGATTTAAATGATCAGATATGGCTTCAGGTGACTGTATTGGCTAGGGCCTTCCCTACAAATGACTGTTTGTCTATCATTGTGAGGAAACCCCCATCTGTGATGATTGTCTCTGCTCCTTTTTTTATATACAGGTTTAAAAATTACCCCCAAATTATTAGGAATAATATGATAAGCATCCTTATTTCTGTAACCTGTGCCAGCACTCATAGGTTGTCAGACTTCCATCATCTTCCTGCTTTTCACTGGAAGTGCAGTAGGGCAGACTCCCCTGGTTTATGTCTTCATATATGTTCAAGTTAACAGTTACTGTCCTGGGATGACAGGTATGTGCCACCACATCCAGTTTTTCTGGGGCTGGGGGATCACACTCAGAGCTTTGCATGTGCTAGGCAAGCACTACTACCCAAGATCCAGCCTTAATGCTATTCAAGAAATGAGATCAGAGCTGAAATGTCCACCACCTTCCAGCTTGAGTTGAAATGGGATGTAGTGTATCACCTGAACACTCTTTTGAGATTTCTGGAGTTATCTAAGGATTTTCCTCCTGAAGCTGAGGACTAAACCCAGGGTCTTGTGCTTGCTCCTCAAGTGCTCTACCACTGAGCTAAATCCACAGATTGTAAAGGTGCTATCATATACTCAAATTCTCTTCATTTACTTCAAGACCCAACATTTCCACATGTGGGAAGTATTGAGAACTTGTCTTTGGCTTGGGTTTGGAGCAAGACTGTTAGGTAGTCCTTTTGATTTTTATTTCTGTAATTGCTGGAAATGATCACCAAGATATAAAATTGTTATACAAAGCTTTGTAAACTGCAGTTGTTAATAAGGACAATAGCAAATGACAGACAGGATGCATTTCTGGGAGGCGATCCCTCCTATTGCTTTATAGATATGAATCCATCCTAATGACCTTGTCAAATTGGTTGCTTGTCTTCAACATTTTAAAGGAAGAAAGAGAGTCATAGAGAGGCAAAATCACTTCCCAGGGTCACAGAAACAGTAAACAATAGAACATGATTTGAACCCAGAGAGTCTACCAAATCTGTGAGAATTCTTATCTGCCATACTCCTCTGCCAAATACATGGAACAGCAATCGGGGAGAGATTTGCACAGTACAATACTGGTTTTAAAATAAATCCACATAAATATAATCATAAGTACAACCAATTCTGCAGTCTCTTCTGTTTAGTCAAAACTGTGTGTCCATATGGGTACTTAGAAAGCTTCTTCATTTCTTTTAGCTAATATGGCATATTCTGTGTATGACCATGTCAAATTCAGTATCCACTCATCTCTCACCGAGGAGCAGTCAAGCTGCCAGGGTTCCCCTCTCTCTCTATCACAAATGATGCTGCAAAAGCTCCCTGGCCCAACACTCCACAGCTATATAGGGATGTGGGGGAGGGCTCCCCAGAATCCAGAGTGGGTCTCATTGTATGGCTCAGAGAATTGATATTTTCTTAAAAGACTGCTTGATCATTCTTTTTTTTTAAAAAAAAAAAAAGATTTATTTATTTATTATGTATACAGAAGAGGGCACCAGATCTCATTACAGATGGCTGTGAGCCACCATGTGGTTGCTGGGAATTGAACTCAGGACCTCTGGAAGAGCAGTCAGTGCTCTTAACCTCTGAGCCATCTCTCCAGCCCTGCTTGATCATTCTTCAAAGTTGCTGTCTCCCTCCCTTTCCCTCTCTTGGGATTTGAGTTTCTAAGTATGGCAAACATCTGTTAAGGGCACTTGGTTGAACTATAGAGGCAATTACAGGGTCCCAGAATGCTATTCATAACTAAGAATGGCTATCTATATGAAGGCTTTCAAGGGAAGGGTATCTGTTTGTTGGTCTGGTTTGGGCTTCACATAGGGGAAAACACAGCAAGACTGTCAGATATACTACATCTTGATCTCCCTGCTTTCGGTTCTGCTCCTGGGTACTAGTGCCCAGACCTGTAGAACAAGCAAATGAGGAGCTTTCCAAGGGGTGCGGCCTGCTTTGATTTAGTTCAAGAGGCACAGAACATCGAAGCCCCTCCCAAACAGAAGAGTGCATCCCTTGTTTTTCTTTCTGTAATTTTTCAGATGTCTGAAAATTACTTCTTTCAAAGCCCAAAATATCTTTCCATTAGAAATCACCCCATACCATCACTGTTGCCTGAGCCACAAGTGGTAATTAGTTGCAGGGAATCAATTCTTAAACTCCAGCGTATGTTTCCTCACCCAGTCCACTTATTAATAAAAGGCTTATCTTCTTGAGATGGGGGCCAGTTTGTTCCTCTTTTCTTGACCTCCCACTTCCCCAAAGGGAATAATAAATGAACTCCAACTCAAGGCACCATGCTGTCTATGAAATGGCCCATGACAAACCAACTGCATGTCCGCACCACAGCTACACACATTTGTCTCAAGCCCCTTTCCCCCACGCTCAGTATGGTGAAACATCCATCTTCCCACTGAGAGATATTTTTTGCATCTGTCCAATTGTTTTAAGAAAGACAGGTTGAAATTGATTTCTCACAGACACTTCTCCGGGGGGATCCCTTCCTTCTCTCAGTGGGTGACTTATGGGGTAGGGGCAATGGAATTCATTCCTGCTCACCTTTCATGGCTCAGTCTCTGCCTTGCAAGCCCTCTTCCAACATGTACCCCGCCTTGTGTGCTTACAGATCAGCACACCCAGGCCACGACAAGCTTGGAGCCCGGCTTTCTATTCACTTTCCCGGAATCCAGTATGGGCTTTTCTCTGCTGCTGAAAACAGTTGCTGCATTCAGGAGGTCACTTATTTAAGCAGCCCATCCCCTTGTCTCCGTCTGCTGTGGTCCTTTTCCATAAGAGGATCTTTTGATTGTGTCCCGTCCTTTTTCTCAGCATGTCAGCCTCCCTGGGATCTCCTCTGCCTCTCCCATTCAGACAGCAAGCCACATAAAGAATGTTGGTCAGATCTTAGTGAACAGCTGTAGCATTCAAACATGACCCCGATGGCCCGGCCTTTTTGATTATTTAATCTGCTTGAAGTCCAGGGCACCAAAATAAAACGGCCTTCTTAATCCGGCTGTGGCTTCTGCATTCTGTTGACTTATCAACCATGCTGTGTCAACCCTCACTGGGAGGGGAGTGCCTGAAACAGATCCCCAATTTAGGGGTCTCAAAAAACAGCCAGCTGAGTGTGTAATATGAGAACAAATTGGCCTGCTGGAGGCTAACACAGTTTCCACAGTACACTTCTTTGGCTATCAAGGGTGCATTCTGCCCACGTCCTTGGAGATTAGCCATATTGACAGGTCTCCGTGCCCTGAAATCCACAGCCATGGTTTTCTTCAGTAGACATTACAATCCTTTGTTCCCCCACCCCCACCCCCAGTGCCACAAATTTATCTCAGCTACTTGCTTGTTTGATCCATGTGCTCTTTCCCCCATTGAACTGACCTTCTGGTCCTTCTGACCTTCTGGAAGCCTGACATACTTCATCTTTCTGCATTCCCTAATGCTGAGGTTCAGGGTCTCTTCTCGGTTCTCTTCACATATAAAACAATAAAACTGGCTCTGTAGAAGCTGGACAGCAATGAAGTTGGTTGTTTACCAGTAGCCAGTGCTGTGAGCTTTCCTAATGGGGATTGGAACCACCTCTTTGAATATATAAATGCCTGGCCATTGACCAAAGTGGGCTTCCAGTGCCTGGAGTGAGCCTTTTTTTTACTACTCCAGAATGTTCCACAGGCCTTCTGTGGACTGGTCAGGTGACAAAGTTGCTTTTTATTGAGGTTGCATAATATAAACCTCTGGCCTCAAGAAGCAGAGTTGAGCAGTTGAGCGTGGACCCTGAAATCAGATGGGTCTGAATTAAGTTTGCCCACACAAAGCCCCATCTCACAGGGGCTAATATTAGGTACTCAGTGCTTTACAAGATTGTATCCAGGATTAAATCTAGCCCAGAGTGTCTTCATAAAGGCTACCAGAAGGCTACAATGACCCATTAGAACACTCCCAGGACTTTTGAGCTGCTCTCGCTGGAAGAGCTCCAGGGGGAAGCCTGGCTCCTCAAGCCACTCTGAAGTATTAGTTTTCTGAGGGAGGCGGAGAATCCCCTGTCCATGAGACCTGATACTGTACACTATTCTTCTGAATAGCCCCTTGGGAGAGACTTTTCTTGTGTAGACAACCTGCTTCCCACCTTATAGACTCTAGCATGCACACCCTGCCATTTCTGGAAATTCCTCTTTCCTCAGCCTGTGCCCATTGTCCTTCTCTTCAGCACCCCTTGCATCTGATGCAGTGGAGACAATTCAGGAGATTAACAGAAAAGGTCTAATTGCGAAGAACCACATCCATTTCAGGAAAACGTAAATGGTTTCTTCCTGCTCCGTTCCTTCCTTCCCACCATTCTTCTTTTTCATGTACATACAGTGTAATGATAATCATTTCTTGATGACACATGTCCATGGCTGGTGTGCCTGTAACGTTCACACATCAGAACACAATGGACATCTGTAAGCTTCACAACTGTCCAAGAACTATAATGTTACATATCTGCCTGCATGCCTCTGTCTTTCCAGGGATCAGAAAACGTGTGTGTGTGTGTGTGTGTGTGTGTGTGTGTGTGTGTGTGTGTGTG